>SNQJ01S0073760.1:52393-82447 GCA_010110895.2 Picea sitchensis
TAAGGGCTCTAAGGAATAATTTCCACGCGTTATTGCACTCCCCTTAGAATCATCAGGAGCGACTAATCGTTAGCCTACAGTTCGAGCCACAACGGGAGTGCTAGTAGGCTTTGGCAGGGCTGTTGTCCACACCTCTCCCTCAACCTCTCTAGACATCGTGTGTGGCTCCTTTACTCCATATGTGAGTCTGGTCGGCAAGCTATCGTCAGCCTGCATCATCAACAATCGTATCACAACATGTCCACATCATATCATCAAATCAAATATAGTAAAATCACTGTAAACAATCAACCCCACAACACACTCCCTGACTCGATCCGGAGTCCAAGGGGTCTCGTCGATGCCTCTGCATCCTCAAGGTCAAAAACCCTGCACACTCAGTAAAACCGAGTCAATAGCACCGATCCATGTCAAATCAGTAAAACATCATGTCATCTATCATATCACATCATAATCAAGGATAAATTTTTTCTTATCATAAAACTCCAGATCACTTGCGAGAAAGTGTCCTCAAAGAATAAGTTTTCCTAGTGTGCCAGAGCGGGATATTATTTTCTTCCTTTTGTGCATCCTTCTTGTTATAGAAAATTTTGTCTCACCCCATGCAATCTTGCATAGAGGGCCTTTGCCCATTTCCCTATCCATACTTGAAGTCCATTTTTTGCAAATCCCAGAGCTAAAAACATGTTTTTTCCACATATACATGCCCTTCCTATATTACATAATGCGTATACACAGGTTGCACCACTACAGCCTGCGTACATCGAGAAGTGTGCCCTAAATTAAAAAAATGGTGTCGGGTTTCCATGTCACGTCATGAGATCTATGATCCTTAACCTTCCATATACTGGAAACGTTATGAATCATCCCTTCAGTTCCACTTGAATGTTATAAATGGTCGAAATCTGAGCTATGGAAAAGAAGAGAAAGAATTCAACTTTGAGAGAAAATTTACTCTGGAAAAATTATTCACTTCACATTGAGTCTGCATCCCTTTGTCCATTAAGTCTGAACACAATGTTCAACCCCCAAGATCTTCCCTTATTCATTGAGAACTTATTTGTCTCTCTTATATGAGCTTGCCTTTGGTGGAGGATTGAAGTGGTGGAGGCTCAGCTGGAAGGAATTTAGTTTCTCGGTTCTGAACCGTGCTAACAAGGAAGTTTGTAACTCATTCACTTCTGTTGATTACATCTTAATAGAAATATTGTATTCTCATCCAATTAATATCTCACAAATATTTGAATTATTATTCCATGGGCGTATCTTTTATGAATTTTGATGGATTATGCTATTGAATGTGCTAACATTATATATTATTACCATATGCTTGTGTTGCTTGGTTGTTGAGGACTAGTTGGAGGTATATTACTTTGGGTCAAGTGCTCAATGCTGGACTTCATTGAACGTTCAGACGATATAGGCCTCTTATCTTGTCTCGTTATCACATATTTTTATATAACATACTTGAGATTAGAGTTGATTTCTCCAAACATTTTTTTCTGTTGTGGTTTACCCCTATCCATAGAGATATTTTCCTTGTAACACTTCTATCTTTATCACCTCGGGATATCATCCTTCTTTTTTTACTATTTTATTCTCTTAATTTATTCTCTGTTGTATTCCATTGTTTTATTCCTCTTCTTTTTATTTTATTTTTGGGCACTGTACTTCTGAATTTGCCTCAGCTACGCACTTCTTCCATACTTAATATTTTCATGAATATTATTTCCATACTGCTTGTTCAACAGTCACATCCTATAGTTATTAGGAACGTTGGGGATGAGTGCAACCAGCTTGGGGAAGATTGTAAGTCAAGGAAGAATCCAAAGAGAGGAAATTCGAATAGGAAGTTACAACAATTTTACACATTCAATTTTTGGCATGGACAACAAGGAGAGAGACAAAAATAGAGTATACTTTCAGGAAAGGTTTCATACCTTTTACATTTGCAAGTGTATGAGTGGAAGGACATATGGGGCATGTGTTGATAAGATCAGGATGATATAGTGGAGCCAATAGGAGTTGGATAGGTGTCAACACCTGATTGGTGGGCCCTTTATGCCTTGTGATGATGTGTAGTGTCACATCAATCTGTATGTTGTATTTTGTTTATTACATGTGTTGCAAGGGAGAACATGACATGTTTCAAGGATGATCGAAATTCCATCCTAGGGTTTTGTATGAGGCGAGAGGACTTTATGACATTAATAACCATGTGTTGGGCCATGTGTCATGTGAGGTCATTGTGCCATGTCAACGTGGTGTTTGATCATATTGTGAGGTGTCATGGCTAGTGGCATGTCACGTTTGGTCCATTTTTTTTTGTTCCAGCTAGACCACTAGACCAGGAAAGTTAGGACGAAGGCTTATGTATTACCCCGGGTCTCGGTTCCCGGTGGACTTAGGTTCATGGTTCCAAGTGGGGTGAAGTCTCAGTTAGGGTATGGTCTCAGGGATCAGATAACTAACTAACTAGAAACTAAGAGTTGTTAATGGTGTTAGTTTTTGGGGATCCGTAGGATCCAAGTTTCTCGTTAGGCATGGACCCACCCCTGAGTTCCTCCTTTTGACATGCGAGGGATTCTAGACAGATTTTGGCTAGACACATGCCACCTTAGAGGAATACATGTCATGACAAGTCAACACCACATGGTGCTATATGGGATGGTATAGGTGACGAGTGTCCATGTGGATGAGAGGTGGTATTTGGTGGGAAAAAGTATGAAATATTTAGGAGGCCGTAACGTTTGATCCGAAGTTTGGTTTTAAGCATGGTCACAATCACTGGAAATCTCTCAATGAGTATATTAAATATATGTGATAAATTTTGATAAAGGAGTTAAGGTGCCGAAGATAAAATTTTGACACCCCACCAACGTAAGGAAGGATTAATGGGTTGGGCTTGTTACACTGTGTACCTGTGATCTCCCTTACAACCCCAACACTTGATTAGTTGTCTTTATGTTTTACCCAAATATTCTTCCATCTTGGACTCACTTTGAGCTGAATGGTATTCTTGATAAGAATCATAGTTGTTGTTGGAGAATGGTGGTTTGATTCCTTTCCCCCTTTGATCCTCTTTATCATTCTTCTTACCTCTGTAAGACCTCAACACCACTTCTCTTCCTTTGTTCTACTCATGTAGGTACTTGTCCTTCCCAATGGCCTCCTAAATGGCTCTAGGTTCATCAAATTGAATCCCATGTCTGTAAAATGATGGCAGTCCACTCAATATTTAATAAATGTTTAACTTTTTGATCCCTAATGATTTCCACATACCTTAGTAGCTCTAGGAATTTCTTCTCATATTCTTCCATAGTCATGTTCCCCAGCTAGAGTTCAAAGAACTCTTGCATCTTCTTGTCATAATAATTCTCTTAGAGGTATTCTTCTTGGAACTTCTTTTTAAATTTATTTCAATAAAATTTGTTTTCATCAAGATGCTTGACTTACCTTAGTTGGTCCCACCAGGTAGAATCTTTCCATTGAATATTGTAGATGAAAATCCTCATTTCAAAGTTTGATGAGTAATTCTGTAACTATAAATACTTGTTAATTCCAAAACTAGGCCTCACCCTCTTCCCCTTTCCTGTTATCACCATAAAATGTTGGTGGCTTGAGCTTCCCGAGAACCCCTTGCAAACTGTTGGATTCATGCCTTCTCATCTAATGCCTATGCGAAGACATTTCTCAACTGCATTGTGATTCTATGGATGGATATAGTTTAATGGTTGAATGAGTGGATGAATGATGACGTCTATGAGTTTTACTAACACTTCTTGAGTTCCTAGATCTTCTTTAGTTACCCCTTGTTACTTGTGGTCTACTTTCTTCCTCATGTCTTACCTGTGGTTCAGACTCTATAAAAATTAAATGTTTATGTTTAATGATTCCAAACTTTCTGCATGTTCAACAAAATCTTAGAACTACTCCATAAGAACCTATAATTTTATAAAATATAATGATTCAATTTTCATGTATGTAACCATTACCATATTGCATATGAATGTTGACCAACAATGATAAAATTACCTATATGAAGGATGTAATAAGTTTGATTTAATTTTAGAGATAGGGAGTATGGTTTGGTGAACACTTCACACACTATCATTCATATTTTATTGATATTCATTACAATTTTTCAATAAATTAATAAATAATCATGTAAATATAAATTTGAATATAATATTAATTCATATAAATAATACAATCTAAAGTTTTAAATTTGATAGAAAAAAATATAAGGTGACATCTTAAGATTCCATTTCCTAATTTAATGCCCTAGATAAACTCTTGCTTCTATCATCTCTTCCAAATCCATGTTCCAATATATTTTGTTCATTCTTGATCACTTTCCTCCCCAAATAACGTCAAAATTATCTATATGAAAGATGTAATAAGTTTGATTTAACAAACGTTCTATAGATATTGAGTATGGTTAGGTGAACAATTCACACACTATCATGCATATTTTATTCATATTCATTACAATTTTTCGATTAAATAATAAATAATCATGTAAATGTAAATTTGGGCTTGACATTAATCGGTATCGGTATAAATAGTACAATCTAAAGTTTTTAAATTTTGGTAAAAAATTCATATTAATATATTTTAAAGAAATTCTAAAATAATCATAAACATTTTGATTAAATAATAAATAATCATGTAAATGTAAATTTGGGCTTGACATTAATCGGTATCGGTACAAATAGTACAATATAAAGTTTTTTAAATTTTGGTAAAAAAATCATATTAATATATTTTAAAGAAATTCTAAAATAATCCTAAACATTTTAATGGTTAAATTTAACCAAATTTTATAGGATATGGTTCACAAAATTTTAAAATTATTCAATAAAATATAAATAATTTTGAAAAATAAAAATTAAATTACTTAATCTAACCAATTTTAATTTAAAAAAAAAATCATATTATAAAAATATTGTTTCAATGAACGAAAATTTAAAAACATCATTAAATTAAATTTGTATTCAAACCTCTGTACTCCTCTTTCATGATGTTATAAGTATTTATAACCTTCTACTAAGAGTAGAGAGGAATCAAAACTCTTGTAGTGTAAACTTTTATTTGTATTATTATTAGCACAGCTAGACACATGACGCACAGACAGATGAGGAAGAAGTTGAAGTAGTGCTCGTTAATAATCCAAACGTGGAAATTATATGGTGCTACAATATTTTTTTAATATGATTAGGTAAATGTTAAAAAGTAAACAGGTTAATGGATGCATTCAGAAATACAAGAAAGTTATGAAGAGTAAATCACATTTATTGATTTTGGAGGACGACTAAGAATATGCTAGCATCTTTAATTGTTAGCCATCAGATTAGAATTTTAGATTAAAAGGTCATTAATCGTGTCCATTATCAATAGGTATACGTCTTTTGTCATAATTATTTAAGAGGAACACATGTGAACTCCATGAATTTTGACACATAATCTCACATCAACCTAATAGTAGAATATAGAATGCACCCAAGATAGACTTTTATTAACATGGTTTAGTGGGTTTACGACTTTGGCAATCCATTGAATATATTATTTCTTTTGAAAATTTCAATTTGTTTGTAAAGAGATTGTCTTCTTTTTCATTTTTTTTTTACTTATGTGTGACAATTGTGATTAGAGAATCCATTAAATCATATCTTTACCTTTACATGAGGGAAAGGATGACAATTGTGTTTAGAGAATCCATTAAAGCATATCTTTACATGACGGAAAGGATAACATGATTTTTAATAGAAAAATCATCAAACGTTTTTTATTTTTATGGGAAAGGGGACATTTTTCGATGAAAAAGATTGAATGTTGATTTTAACAATAATATAATGAAAAAATAATAAATTAATATAACTACATAATATAAATTATAAAATTATATAATATTATATAAAAATTATATTAAAAAATAATTTAATATATTGATTTTTTTAAAATAATTATAATAGTTTTATTTATATAATGACACTAAGTATATGTATATTTATATCTAGCTATATAAAGCATTACATGTTCACCAAAAAATAAATTAGAGTTTGTTGGCATGTCTAAAGACAAACTAGGCTATCTATATTAAAAAAAAAAAAAAAATAAGATTGTCATAATTAATTTTATAATAAATGATTGATGAGTCTATATCAATATCTTCAAAACTATAGAAAAAATTAGAGAAAATCTATCAAAACCAAACTAAAAAAATCTTAGAACTAGAAAATGTTCATCACTCATTAAGCACATGAATCTAGGGAGTCTCATTGGGATGATCACAAGAAGAATTCAATAACATCGATAGTGTATTAGAGCTAGCTGGAGCATCCTTGCCTTTGACAACATGGAAGACCCCTCCATGCTTTTTCACAAGCCATGAAACCATAATTATCAACAAGCTAGAATGATGTTCGAGATATTCTAACCATTGTTAGAGATTCTAAATTTCCTTCTCCTGAGAGGTCTTTCCCTATGTCACCATTACTTTTACAAGCCACTATAACTCCACAATGTGACATAACTTTTTGTCCCTATCTCTAGAGCAACCGAGATCAGAGACAATGTCCCCTACTTGTCCATCAACTACCTCATCCCTAATCTCACCTTCCAATGTCTGCATGGACTCCTTATCCACTAGTCGGGTCAACCTTGAATTAATAGTTCATTTCCGCCTCCTCAAAAGCTAGGACAATGCAAGTCTTCTTCTCTAATGCCAACAATTTTCGTTTTGTGAGTACCATGGAACCTCAAGCAAAGCCCCACATAGATTCCATTATAAAACAACATTAAATCACCAGAACCCACCACATAATGCTTCCTACTCATACTCAATCATAGTGAAATCCATCTTAGTTTGAGCTTCGACCTTAGGCTATCTCTCATGCATAGGAATAATTTCTATTTCTCATGCATAGGAATAAGCATTCTGCAGCTGCTCTGGACCTCCTTTATGGTTCATTTATCCTGGGTGTAGCTCGATCGATTGAATGCTTTTTTCACTTACCCTTATCCTTATGCTTCCTTAACCTCGACCGGAAGGATATTAGAAACCGAGTCGGTCACTACTTCAGTCTACACTCACCCTCGGCTCTTCACTGGTGTTTCTTGAGCTTGCTTGCTTGACAAAACACAACATACCTTCCTTTGATCTCCACTGATCGCCAAATGTCATGCTCAGGTATTCCCTCACTCTAAGATGAAAGAACCTATGTGTGGACATAATGTCCCACCTCCCTAGCTAATATCGAGTCGTGTCAACCAACGTGGCCATATAGCACCCTATCCAAGTAAATTTAATACATTGATTTAAACAAACTATACAATATAAAATAAAATATTTTAATGTATTGATTTTAATAATTATATAATGTAAAATAATTTATTATATTAATTTTAAAATAGTAAAAAATAATTTAATTTATTAAATATATATTTTTGAAAAATGTAAAATTTGAAAAAACAATATAACTTGAAATATCACCTATATTCATTAAATTAATTGCTAACACTTAAGCGACTAAATCATTAGGAACATGTTAATCACGTGTAAACGAGTTAACTTCGAAATATCAGAATACGAAAAAAACCAATAACGGAGGTTTCTCATTCAATGGAAGCTTATCCGTACTTTAAATTATTTTTGATAAAGGTAACATTCTTCCTCATAGATTGTTGAATTTAATTTTTTTATATATTCTCTGTAAATACGTATTCTAAAAATATGTATTCTAAAGCATAAAAAGTCTTTTAGCTTTCAAACTAAGTCACATACATATCTCATTTAAAAAAAATGTAATTCAAGAAGTTCAACTCACTAGTTTTGTATTTTTTTTGGTTTCACGAAGGAATATCTAGTAACATATATCAATTCTATAAAAGGATTTATTGTATTTTTTTTTTTTTTCAAATGACAAGGTTGATGTCTTGATTGTGTTATTACTAGCACAGCCACATAATTGTGGCTGCGGCATATTTATTTTGTCAACAAAGGCATGTTTATTTTGCGAACAAACCCTAATATTTTTTGGCTTATTTTATTTAAAAACAAATTCTAATTTTTATTTTTTTTACATATTTCATTTACAAAACAAACACTTTTTTAACCTATTTTATTTAAAAAAACTCTAATTATCTTTTGGCTTATTTCATTTACAAAATAAGAGACGGGACTCCAATACATAGAACGAGGGTTCATTTTGAAACCTAATGGTGCCTCCTTCACAGCGATCAAATCAACAATTACACAAACAATAAAAAGAAATCACAGCTCCCTCTTAGACAACGATTTGATAGATCTCCCATATGAGGGTTTGGGAGTAGAACAACCACCCACTTAATTTTTTTTTTCATATCTACCTCATGCTCAACAACAGTGGCTTCTCCTCCAAGCTACCGTCTGCATCTTCTTTGAAGCCGTGCACAGTCCTCCACAAATTGTCCTTCACGCAGGAATCTATGGGCTCCTCCGCTTTGTTATAGGCTCCTCCACTTCACGCACATTCGCTTGCTCGATTTTTCAGTGAGCACCCATGAGAGGGCCTCTCAAATTGTTTGAGTGAGCACCCATGAGAGGGGCTCTCAAATTGTTCACGAAAATCACGAGGAATCGTGAGCGATCCTCCTCACTTAACTCAACAACTATGATCTGAGGGTAGCCAAAAGTTCTTCTGCTAACTCCCCGTCTTTCTTCACCTTAGTAGTATAAGTGGCGATCTGATATGTAACGCAGGACAACAAGAAAAAGAAACGCTTGCGGCAATCCAATATGAAACGCAAAATGAAACCGGACAGCCAAAAAATGAAACATCAATTATAGGTGGGTCGACCATCCAATATGAAACGCTTGGATATCTTAGGGGGAAACCCTCGGACAACTGAGAAAATCTAAACTTAGTAATCTCAAAGGTTAATCTTAAACGTGGCAATCATATAGTGTTATAGTAATTTTTTAATATGATTAGGTAAATGTTAAAAAGTAAACAGGTTAACAGATGCATTCAAAAATACAAGGAAGTTATGAATAGTAAATCATATTCATTGATTTGGGAGGACGACTAAGAATATGCCAGCATCTTCAATTGTTAGCCATCAGATTAGAATTTTAGATTAAAAGGTGATTAATTGTGCCCATTACCAATAGGTGTACGCCTTTCAGCATAACTAGCACAGCCACTAACTCGCGACTGGGAACACCAAAAAGTATCGACTAAGAACGCCTGTCGTTACTCTCTTTATAAAGAAACCGATAAGGTTTCTGCATGCTTTAAACAATTTTTTGTTTTGAAATTCTGCGTATAGAAACTTGCAGATATATTTGTTCCGGGCCTCATCTAACATCGGAGCCTTGTTTTTGTTTTTAATTTTAATTATCATCAATAGCTGATGAGAGTAGCATTTCGATTGATTATATTCCCGGCGTCCCAACCTTTAAAGCCAGAGATCTTCCGACCTTCTTCTGTGAGACTAACACCGACTCACAGTACATACTTTATGTGTTCCTTAAGTCCTTTCGGTTGATTCGCGAAGCAGATTGGGTTCTCGGTAATTTTTTTGACGATCTTGAAAGCCAGGCTGTGAATTTAAAACCTCCGGCTTTACATGTTGGTCCGCTGCTTCCATCAAGTTTTTTGAACGGTGAACACGCAAAGCCTAACGGTTAGGTTATATACGTTTCCTTTGCGAGTATGATTCATGCGACAAAAGCTCAGCTGGAGGAAATAGCAATGGGTCTAAAGGACAGCGAGCGAACAGTTCTTCCTCTGGGTTCTTCGTCCGGACATAGTCTCTTCAACATCTCTGCTTACCCGATGGTTTCCTCGATGAGATCAAAACGCAGGGGCTCGTTGTTCCATGGTGCAATCAGCTGCAAGTGTTATCCCATCCCTCCATTGTGGGATTCATTACGTTCAAAGGGTTTAATCTCACTTAATCATTTAAAAGTGGCAATTACATATTCTTTCCATAATTTTTTAATGTGATTAGGTAAATGTTAAAAAGTAAACATGTTAAGGCATGCCTTGATAAATGCAAAAAAGTTATGAACAATAAATTTGACCAATTGATTTTGGAGGACAACTAAGAATATGCCAACATCTTCAATGCATAGCCATCAAATTAGGGTTTAAGGTTAAATAAGGTTAAAAGATCATTAATTGTGTCCAATGTTTAAGGTTAAACATTTTCTTTCCTTTCACCATTCCTAACATATGTATACACATTGCACAATGGATCTGTTTTGGAGCGCAGATGGACACAACTTAAACTTAACAATGTGATGAAGCGACGCAACTTTTACATTTTCTTTCCTTTCACCATTCCTAGCATATGTAATCACATTGCACAATGGATCTGTTTTGGAGCGCAGATGGACAGAACTTAAACTTAACAATGTGATGAAGCGACGCAACTTCACATTCATGGCCGATCAGAAATGTGTTCGGATGCAGTTACATGATATATATATAGAGAGAGAGAGTAAATTACCATAATAACATATTGCAGCTTGGTAACATAAGAAAATCAAATTTACTCTAACCTCTATATCAGTGGCCAAGTTACTACTTTTGCAAAGCAGGGATCGTAGAGGAACCTTTAGTGGGTGTTAGCCAATACCCAGAAACAAAGAAGGACTGATAGCTCTAAGATTGCTTGATAGAAGAAAACAGTTCATACTTTATCCATCGTCTATAAACGCTAAAGATCTTGGAAAAATATATTACAACATAAATCCATTATGGTAATGACCCACCACAATGAGGAAACTCTGCTTTCAGGCAAGTTTATATTAGACAGAGTCTTGGGAAAAGGGTCATTCGCAGAAGTATACCTTGCCAGAAACATAAGAACTTGCGAGAACGTTGCCATTAAGGTCATATGCAAAAAGAAACTTAAATCGAATAAGCGTATGGAGGATATGCTGAAAAAAGAAATCTCCATTATGAGAACGCTGAATCATCCCAACATTGTACAGCTCTACGAAGTCATGGCCAGAAAAAACAATATCTATCTTGTGATGGAATATGTCAACGGAGGAACGGTTTTTCAAAAAATAAGGTCAGCGGGCGAAAACGAACTCTCTAAAGAAGAGAAAAATACATGGAGGAGATATTTCCAGCAGCTGATCAGTGCGGTGAACTTCTGTCACAGAAAGGGAATTTATCACAGAGACATCAAGTCTGACAATCTACTCTTAGACGATAGGGGAAACCTCAAGCTCGCAGATTTTGGGATGAGCGCGTTTCAGGAGGATGTGGGTGAGGACGGCCTGTTTCACTCACTATGCGGGGCTCCTTCTTACCTCGCTCCCGAGGTCTTATCTGGGGTGGGTTACGGGGGTGCCCGAGCAGACATATGGTCCTGTGGTGTAGTTCTGTACGAGATCTTCGTTCGCCATACTCCGTTTCAATATGACAAAAATATCCTCCCTTTGTTGAATAAAATATTGAAGAGAGATTACCGTTACCCGACGCGAGTACCGTTCGATGTCCGTGAGTTCCTGTTTAGGTTTCTGGATCTCAACACCGACACCCGGATTACTATGCCGGAGATCATGGATGACCCATGGTTCAAAGTGGGCTTCAACGGTAATAATTTAGCATTGCATGATCATGATAGCAACAATAATATGAACATCAGTGGCGAGGAAGTTGTGGATTTCCCGAAAACCCCATGCATGAATGCCTTCAGTTTACTGGCTTCCTGGCCGACTCGACTAGATCTGGCTCCTCTATTCGAGTGTTCAAAAGGGTTGCTGCGATTCATGTCGAAGCAACCGGTTTCCTCCATTATATTCAAGTTTGAAGAGATTGCTAAGGCCAACGGATTTAGTTTTAGAAGGACAGAGTGGACTGTGAATATTGAGGGAATGATATTCGTCTTAGAAGCCAAGATTTTTGAAGCTGCGCCTTCTCTATATGCGGTGGATGTGAAAAACAAGGTTGCGGATACACCTGAATATAAAAAATTTATTGACCATCATATGATACCTGCTCTCCAAGACATTGTATGGGCGTGGCCGTGGCATGACGACGATGACGACGATGATGACGACGATGATGACGACGACGAGGACGACGACGATGATGATGACGATGATGACGACAATGACGATGACAAAGATTATGCAAACAATGAGGATGATGACCATGATAATGATGATGACAATGATGGTGGTAATGATGATGACAATGAAAAAGAAAATAACGACGACACCAAAATGGTGCATGGCGATGATGCACGGTCAAATAGCAAATCAGTGCATGATGATGATGATGATGTCAATCAAGACACCAAATTGGTGCATGAGAGAAGAAGAAGAAGAATAACAAGAAGAAGAAGAACACCAACAAGAAGAAGAAATCATGGCCAAGCTAGACATCGATAGATCCTTTTTTGAAACCCGTTTGTTTGTGGGACAAGGGACCCCAAGAATAATAATAAAATTTTAATAAAAAAAGACCCCTTCAATGTAATTGTTTGACTTTTATAGTCTACTAGGGTATACATATCCCACCCCCTCTAGATATGAACATGTAACCCCTTCTAGATATGAACATGTAACCTTCGATGTTTGTCAACATGATTAAAAAATAAAATTGAGTTGAATTTTCCCTTATTAAATTGCACCACACTTAGTTAATATGGAGCCTAGAGAAATCCCAAATCTAGCATCTCCAAAGGAAGGGATACCAAACACCCAAAACCAACAAACATAAACATGGAAATTGATGTAACTTAGAAGTCTCTTAGAGCCCTTATAGAAGACTTGCCAAATCTGAAAGAGACCTCACAATTGTCACTAGCGAGCTCGCTAGACACCATTGTATCTTCCATTGCAGAGGATGAAGTCCAATTAACTAGCATTCTTTATTAGAGGGCTAGAATATATGAATATTATAGGACATATCTAGATGAAAACAACTTAGAAACTTAAACATTTGAAAAAAATCACTGACAACATTATTTATTAACCTAAGAACTGGATTAGAGCTACTAGTCACAAAGAGAGACATGTGTATGGATTGGTGCACCTTTTGGATGAATAGTTGGTTTATGGCATTTGAAAAAATTCATTTCAATCACACGGAGGTTGTTCGACACACCGACCACACTAAGAGAAGGGGTGAATAAGTGTGAGGTTCTTTTTAGAATTCTTACAAAAATTTGATTAGAAATCACCATTTGCTCAGTTTCATTCACACTTAGTTTCTTTCATGTAAACATATATCAACAACATACCTCAACGATAAAGAAATTTGAACCATCACAATAATGAACCCAAAGAACACCAGATATATGTTTAAGATTTTTGTATTATATGTTATAGGAGACTACAATCTCAAGTTTTATCAGCACCAACTCAAAAAAACTTATTATAAGATTAGAATTAATCTTAGGTTTTATTATAAGATTATAATTAATCTTATAATAAATGTTTGACGAGTCTATACCATTATCTTCAAAACTCTAGAAAAAATAGAGAAAAACTATCAAACCAACAATTAAAAAAAATCATAGAACTAGAAAATGTCCATCATTCATCAAGCAAATGAACCTGTGAGCCCCATTGGGCTCAATACAAGAAGAATTTGATCACATCGCTAGGGTATTAGAGCTTTCTAGAGTATCCTTGCCTTTGATAACCTGGAAGACCCCTCCATGATTTTTCGCAAGCCATGACACTAAAGTTATCAACAAGCTCGACTAATGTTCAATATCGTCCAACCATTGTTACAAGTTTTGAATTTCTTTCTCCTAAAACATCCTACCCTATGCCACCAATGCTTTTACATGCCAGTATAAATCCACTGTGTGATAGAATTATTTTTCCCTATTTCTGGAACATCCCAGATCATAGACAATGTCCCCTACATGTCCATCAACTACCTCATCCCTAATCTAGGTGGTCCAGACTCTCATCTCAACTTCCAATGCCCGCATGGCCTCCTTATCAATTAGATCAATCTCCAACCAACAGTTCCCAGGACAGTCCAAGTATTCTTCTCGAGTGCCAAAATTTTGAGTTTTTTTGGTACCATGGAAACCCGAGCAAAGCCCCACATAGAATCCTTTCTAAAAACAACATTAAATCACCAAAACCCACCACATAATGTTTCCTATATCATAGTTAATGAACATACCCGAGAGCCATTAGATGCAGTTAGAGAGAAAGTAAATTCCCATAATAACATATTGCAGCTTGGTAACATAAGAAAATCAAATTTACTCTAACCTCTACATCAGCGGCCAAGTTACTAATTTTGCAAAGCAGGGATCGTAGAGGAACCTTTAGTGGGTGTTAGCCAATACCCATAAACAAAGAAGGACTGATAGCGCTCAGATTGCTTGATAGAAGAAAACAGTTCATACGTTATCCATCGTCTATAAACGCTAAAGATCTTGGAAAAATATATTACAACATAAATCCATTATGGTAATGACCCACCAGAATGAGGAAACTCTGCTTTCCGGCAAGTTTATATTAGACAGAATCTTGGGAAAAAGGGTCATTTTCCAAAGTATACCTTGCCAAAAACTTAAGAACTGGCGAGAACGTTTTCATTAAGGTCATATGGAAAAAGAAACTTAAATCGAGTAAGCCTATGGAGGATATGCTGAAAAAAGAAATCTCCATTATGAGAACACTGAATCATCCCAACATTGTAAAGCTCTACCAAGTCATGGCCAACAAAAACAATATCTATCTTGTGATGGAATATGCCAACGGAGGAACGGTCTTTCAAAAAATAAGGTCAGCGGGCGAAAACGACCTGTCTTAAGAAGAGAAAATTACATGGAGGAGATATTTCCAGCAGCTGATCAGTGCGGTGGACTTCTGTCACAGAAATGGAATTTCTCACAGAGACATCAAGTCTGACAATCTACTCTTAGACGATAGGGGAAACCTCAAGCTCGCAGATTTTGGGTTGAGCGCGTTTCAGGAGGATGTGGGCGAGGATGGTCTGTTTCACTCACTATGCGGGGCTCCTTCTTACCCCGCTCCAGAGATCTTATCCGGAGTGGGTTACGCAGGTGCCCGAGCAGACATATGGTCATGTGGTGTAGTTCTGTACAAGATCTTCGTTCGCCATACTCCGTTTCAATATGACAAAAATATCCGCCGCTTGTTGAATAAAATATTGAAGAAAGATTACCGTTACCCGACGCGAGTACCGTTCGATGTCCGTGAGTTCTTGTTTAGGTTGCTGGATCTCAACACTGACACCCGGATTACTATGTCAGAGATCATGGATGACCCATGGTTCAAAGTGGGCTTCAACGGTAATAATTTAGCATTGCATGATCATGATAATAACAATAATATGAACATCAGTGGCTCCTCTATTCGAGTGTTCAAAAGGGTTGCTGCGATTCATGTCGAAGCAACCGGTTTCAGCCATTATATTCAAGTTTGAAGAGATTGCTAAGGCCAACCGATTTAGTTTTAGAAGGAGATAGTGGACTGTGAATATTGAGGGAATGATATTTGTCTTAGAAGCCAAGATTTTTGAAGTTGCGCCTTCTATATATGCGGTGGATGTGAGAAACACGGGCGTGGATACACCTGAATATAAAAATTTTCTTGACCATCATATGATATCTGCCCTCGAATACATTGTATGGGCGTGGTCGTGGCACCACGACGACAATTACGATGACGATGACAACGATGATGCAAACAATGATGACGATGACCATGATAATGATGATGATAATGATGGTGGTAATGATGATGATAATGAAGAAGATAATAACCACGACACCAGATTGGTGGATGGCGATGATGTAGGGCCAAATAGAAAATCAGTGCATGATGATGATGATGATGATGATGTCAATCAGGACACCAAATTGGTGTATGAGAGAAGAAGAAGAAGAACACCAACAAGAAGAAGAAATCATGGCCAAGCCATAAACCGATAGATGTTTTTTTGAAACAGAATAATAATAAAATTAATAAGTTTTTAATAAAAAAAGACTCCTTCAATGTAATTGTTTGACTTCTATAGTCTACGAGGGTATACATACCCCACCCCCTATAGATATGACCATATAACCTTCAAGGAGGATATACAGATAATTACATTTACTTTAATGTCATTGCAAGGTTGAGCCAAAAAGTAAACTATTTGATTAATATAAACAATACCTCATTGATTTAAACACTAGCAAAGCCGACTTGCGGCTGGAGAAAGCCGAAAGGTATCGGCCACTGAAACAGTGACGTGCTAGTTGAAACGACGCCTAGCTTCCACTGCGTCCAGCTACCACTGTCGTAGCTACCACTGCGTCGAGCTACAAACGCTTAATCTCAAGGAACGTGGCAATGCAAAGTTTTATACATATTAATTTTTCTTAATCAATTAACCTATCAATCAATGGTTAGAGAAGTAATTTCTTAATGATATTAAGTAAATGTGAAAAAGTAAACAAGGTAACGAAAGTATTCAGAAATGCAAGGAAGTTATGAGCATTAAATTGCATCCATTGATTAGAGAGTACGACTAAGAATATGCCAGCATCTTCAATTGTTAGCCATAAGATTAGAATTTTAGATTAAAATGCAATTAATTGTGCCCATTGTCAATAGATGTATGCCTTTCGACGTAATTAAAAACATTATTTAAGTTTTAAGTTTATAATACGTTTTTCTCTTTTTATTTATCCTTATAATTTTAGTTTAGCTTACCATAAAAGTTCCAAAATATTTCAAATAAAGATATTTCTTTCATATTGTTATTGGTGTACATGAAATTAGATTAGGTTATTTTTTGGATTTAATTATCATGATTTTTTTTTTTTAACATTAATAGTGATACCTGTATTAAAAAACGTCCTTGAAAATCCTTAATTGTTTGTCAAGATCATATGGTTTCCTCACTATAACAACAATATAGCTAGCATAAAGAAGTAGGATGATGACTAAATCTTCTAATAGAAAGTTCCAACACATCTTGTTTTTTTAAAGAAGCCCTCTAACTTGTTGATATATATGTCAAAAAGGATAGGGGAGAGGAGACGCTCTTTCTTAACTCCTATATTAATATTAATTTCTTCCAACTTGCCTTGGTGTTCTTAAACTTGGTAATAACATTCTCATAGAGGCTTATTGTATCAACTCTCAAGTTGAAAAGAAATTTTAGTTCTTTTCATATATTCCAAAGTTTAGTTTTTGGCACTTTATTAAATTATTTTCTAAGGCCAATGAAACAACAACCAAAAAATAAGTAAAAGCAAAAAACTATGTGGAAAATTAAACGCATATGACAGTGTTGAAAAAGAACCATACCATTTTTGTATTTCTCATTTGAAGAAGGAAAATGGCTTGGAACCCTTCCTTTTGTTTTTCAAGCTTTGAACTTCCATGAGTAATTCTTGAGTTGATTACATAACTTAGAAGAATTAGTGCTAGGTGGGCATTAGCAAGAATGTGCATGCATTAATAGGAATGTTCATACATTCATGGGAATGTGCACGCATTCCTTTGGGGAAATTTTATAAAAGGCTTACAACCAGTCTTTTTCGCCAATAGATTGTGTTGTGCATTTTTTTTTGAAATTGAGAAAACTTGGAAGAAAATAGTAAGGAGAGCTTGACAATAAATACCTCGCTTTGTGAGTGTGGTCGTTAATTTATTCCATGTATGTATTTTGATATATTTCATTTCATTTTAATTTTATAATTTGTTAAAATGATTAAAAAATAAAATTGAGTTGAATTTTCCCTTATTAAATTGCACCACACTTAATTAATATGGAGCCTAGAGAAATCCCAAATCAAACATCACCAACGGAAGGGATACCAAACACCCACAACCAACAAACATAAACATGGAAATTGATGTAGCTTAGAAGTCTCTTAGACCCCTTATAGAAGACTTACTGAATACAAAAGAGACCTCGCAATTGTCACTAGCCAGCTCCCTAGACACCATTGTATCTTCCATTGCAGATGATGAAGTCCAATTAACTAATATTATTTATTGGAGGGATAGAATATATGAATATTATAGGACATATTTAGATGAAAATAACTTAGAGACTTAAACATTTGAAAAGAATCACTGACAACATTATTTATTAACCTAAGAACTGGATTAGAGCTACTAGTCACAAAGAGAGACATGTGTATGGATTGGTGCACCTATTGACCATTTTCAGACAATTGGATGAATAGTTTGTTTATTGCATTTGAAAAAACTCCTTGCAATCACAAGGAGGTTGTTGGACACACCGACCACACTGAGAGGGGGGGTGAATAAGTGTGAGGCTCTTTTTAGAATTCTTACAAAAATTTAGTTAGAAATCACCATTTATTCGTTAGTTCCATTCACACTTAGTTTCTTTCATGTAAACATATCTCAACAACATACATCAACAATAAAGAAATTTGAACCATCACAATAATGAACCCAAAGACCACCATATATATGTTTAAGATTTTTGTATTATATGTTACACGAGACTACAATCTCAGGTTTTATCAGCACGAACTGAAAAGAGCACCAACTCAAAGAGAGTTATTATAAGATTAGAATTAATCTTAGGTTTTATTATAAGATTATACTTGATCTTATAATAAATGTTTGACGAGTCTATACCATTATCTTCAAAACTCTAGAAAAAATAGAGAAAATCTATCAAACCTACAATAAAAAATCATAGAACTAGAAAATGTCCATGATTCATCAAGTAAATAAACCTAGGGAGCCCCATTGGGCTCAAGACAAGCAGAATTCGATCACATCGCTAGGGTATTAGAGATTTCTGGAGCATCCTTTCCTTTGACAACCTAGAAGACCCCTCCATGATTTTTCGCAAGCCATGGAACCATAGTTATCAATAAGCTAGACTAATGTTCAATATCGTCCAACCATTGTTACAAGTTCTGAATTTCTTTCTCCTCAGACATCCTTCCCTATGCCACCATTGTTTTTACATGCGAGTATAAATCCACTATGTGATAGAATTATTTTTCCCTATTTTTGGAGCAACCTAGATCATAAACAATGTCCCCTACTTGTCCATCAACTATCTTGTCCCTAATCTAGGTGTTCCAGACTCTCATCTCAGCTTCCAATGCCTGCATGGCCTCCTTATAAATCAAATCAACCTCGAACTGACAGTTCATGTCCTCCTATTCAGAAGCCGACAGTCCAAGTATTCTTCTCAGGTGCCAAAAATTTGAGTTTTTTTTATTACCATGGAACCTCGAACAAAGCCCCACATAGAATCCTTTCTAAAACAACATTCAATCACCAAAATCCACCACATAATGTTTCCTATATCATACTTAATGAACATACCCGAGAGCCACATAATGAAATCCATCTCAGTTTTAGATTAGACCTTAAGCTGTCTCTCATGCATAGGCATAATGTCTTCTAGGGCGAGGCCATCCAAATAAATTTCGTCCATAAATTTCTGAATCACGAGTCTCTTCTTTTTGAACCAACACACCATACCCACCTTTGTTATCAATTGATCGCCAACTGTCATGCTCATGTATTCCCTCACTCTCCCACTCTGCATCATAATGCATCTGAGGCGCCCGGTGAGGAGAGGTGACGGGAGACGCGGTTGTAGATGAAACAGCCCGGTGAGGAGAGGTGACGGGAGACGCGGTTGTAGATGAAACAACCTATATGTGGACATAATGTCACACCTCCCTAGCAGATATCGGGTCATCTCAAGCAAAGTGGCCATATAGCACGAGATCTGAGTAAATTTAATACATTGATTTAAACAAACTACACAATATAAAATAAAATATTTTAATGTATTGATTTTAATAATTATATAATTAAAATTTTTTCATTATATTAATTTTAATGTAATATAGTACAAAATAATTTAATTTATAAAATATATTTTTTTTCAAAAATGCAAAATTTAAGAAAAACATATACCTTCAAATATCAATATCCCCTATATTGATTAAATTAACTCCTAAAACCTAAGCGAATGAATCATTATGAACATGTTAATCACATGTAAAAGGGTTAACTTCGAAAAATAAGATTAAGAAAAAAACCAATGACGTAGGCTTCTCATTCAATGGAAGCTTATCGGTACTTCAAAATACTTTTGATAAAGGTAACATTCTTCCTTGTATATTGTTGACATTAATTTCTTTAATATACCTCTGGTAAATATGTATTCCAAAGCACAAGAAGCCCTTTAGCTTTCAAACTAAGTAATGTTTCTGACGATATATGGCCTTATATCTGGAAGTCAGGCAAAAAAAAATTGTAATTCAAGAAGTTCAACGCACTAGTTTTGGGTTTTTTTGTCTCAGCCAGGCTTTCAAACTAAGTAATGTTTCTGACGATATATGGCCTTAAATCTGGAAGTCAGGAAAAAAAAATTGTAATTCAAGAAGTTCAACGCACTAGTTTTGGGTTTTTTTGTTTCAGCCAGGAATATCTAGTCACATATATCTATTCTATAAGAGGATTCATTGTAATTTTTTATGACAAGGTTGATACCTGACTTTTGTTACTAACATTTTTTTTCCTTTCACCATTCCTATCATATGTATACACATTGCAGATTTTCTTTCCTTTCACCATTCCTATCATATGTATACACATTGCAGAATGTGTCTGTTTTGGAGTGCATATGAACATAACTTAACTTCACATTCATGGCCGATCACAAATGTGTTCGGATGCAATTAGATGATATATATAAAGAGAGTAAATACCCATAAGACCATAATGCAGCTGGGTAACTTATGAAAATCAAATTTATTCTAGCGTCTACAGAAGTAGCCAGGTCTTTCGCAAATTCACTGAATATAGACAATACCTCATCAATTTATTTCAATAATTTTGTTCCATAAAAACATTATTAAAATTTTAAGTTTATAATATGTTTTGCTCTTTTTATTTATCCTATTTAAAATTGTTCCAAAATATTCAAATATGAGTTCCAACATATTCAATTAAAGTTATTTTCTTCATATTCATATTGATGAAATTAGATTAAGTTATCTTTTTTATTTAATTATCATGACTTTTGTTTTTGTTTTGTTAATATTAATAGTGATATCCATATTAAAAAAAAATCTTGAAAATCCTTAACCATAAAAAAATTATAGTTAGCAAAAAAAGAAGGATAATGACTAACTTTTTCAATAGAAAGTGCTAATACATCTTGCTTCTTTTAAGAAACCCTCTAACTTGTTGATATATATGTCAAAAATGATAAGGGAGAGGGCACAACCTTGCTTAACTCTTATATTACTATTAATTTCTTCCAACTATCCATCTATGTTCTTAAACATGGTAATAACATTATAGTAGAGCCTTATTGTAGCAAAGCTCAAGTTGAAAGTAACTTTTAGTTCTTCTAATCTATTCTAACGTTTAGTTTTGGGCACTTTATCAAATTAGTTTCCAAGGCCAACGGAACAACAACCAATAAATAAGTAAAAACACAAAACTATGTGGGAAATTAACGGTGTATGGTGGTGTTGAACAAGAACCATGCCATTTTTCTCTTTGTCATTTGAAGAAGGAAAAATGGATTGGAGCCCCTACTTTTGTTTTTCAAGCTTTGAACTTCCATGACTCATTCTTGAGTTAATCACATAACCTAGAAGAACTTGCATGCAATAAGTTTTTAATGCTCTTTTCATATTTCGTCATGACATAGAAGTTTCTTTGGATCTCTTATGGGTATTCACAAAAAGTTCATGGACAAAAAAGTGACAACGTGGTGAACACAAAAGCGCTCACACAAGAATGCCTCCATGTTTTTAACAACATGTAAACTTTTTTTCTTTGATAGGCTAATTTAGTGTTAAGTGGGTGTTAGCAAGAATGTGCATAAATTCCCTTGGGGAAATTTTATAAAAGGTGTCAAGTCTATTTCTCCAATAGACTGTGTTGTGCATTTTTGAGTGAAATTGAGCAAACTTGGAAGAAAATAGTAGGGAGAGATTGACAATCACTATCCTCACTTTCTTAGTGTGGCCTTCAATTGATTCCATGTATGTATTTTGATAGAATTTCTTATGTACTAGTGTGGTCAACATGACCTTCGATAATTTCACTAAAGTGCTTTGATTTTTCTCTAACAATCTCATTGATCTTATACTATTTTGATATATAATTAAGATATTTATTTTATTTCCATAGACAATTTATGAGAAATAAAATATCATATTGTTGTGTTTTTGCGGGTTGTGGTATCATACAATGATGAAACATGTCCACTTCAGAGGGATAGATTACCCCACTTTTTTCCCCTAACAATAGGGAAAGTATGATCCTTGGCCACCCTACCTTGGCTCTTGGGATACCACTTTCCAACCAAAATTTTATTCTATCCCTCGTACAACTTATGGGGTTTTATCTCAACCTTTTCCATATCATCCATCGATAATGGCGACACCCATACACTAGCCACTAGTCCTCCTTGTTACATTCTAAATTGTTTCATCCATGGTGGCTAAACCACTTCACGCATGCATCCATCCATCCATGATTCGATGTAGATACCATAGTCTATGTGACAATAAAAGTTTTCTCAAAGAATCTTGTACAAACGAGTGCTCCACTTGTTAGTGAATATTGTCTATTGCATGAGTTATTCACGGTGAGATCATTCATTGAGGAACTTGTTGTGTATCATAAATGCAATTGGTTTTAGTTTTTTTTTTTTAAATTTTACGCATTAATTCTTGTAACTATTGTAGGGTGTCATAGCTGAGAGAGTAGGGTTGAGGAGGAGAGAAACACCCTCATGATTGACAATATCATTTGTAGTAAGTTGTCTTAGATTTAATTACAAAGTGTCGGTTGGGTCCTCAAATCATATTCTTTTTTTCACTTTCCTATTTCTAATTTCCGTCCAAAACCTATGCTTATGAACTATATTACACTACATTTACCCTTTTTTCCATGATTATCTCTCTAATCTACAGAATTTGTATATCAAATAATATACAAGTTAAATTTTTCATTCTATCATATTTGTATTATTGCTTATGGAGATTAATCTAAATAGTTATTATCTCAATAATTCACTACAAAATCATAGATTATGTAGAAACTTAAATATATTTATATAGCCACTAATTTTTTTATGTAATAGAATCGTAATTCTACATGGTTGTGCTCACTCCAAATCGAGATTGTGGCTTCAATATTATTCCAAATAAGAATTCGATTCTCATCCACCTATCATCCTAGATCGAGATTCTGCCAAGTTAGAACTAGATCCAAGTCAAAGTTATGGTCAATTCATGAGAAAGTGGCAGAGTATGCGAGTTGGATCCATGCCAAATCAACACGAGGTGGAACCAATATTGAGTATGATAATTTCCTGCATCATGAATTTGTCCATACGTGGGTTTATCAAATTCATTCCATATATCCAGAAACCTTCCAAAACTATTGTTGTGAACGCATATGCGTTATTTTATAGTTAAAACTATTTTGAGGATCTGTGGGTTTCAGATTTCCAAGATCTTATTTTGTAATGTATATATATCAGTTATGAGAACCTTCACAATAACACTGGATATGATATCAAATTTTTTTACTTATGTATCATTGATATAATATTAATACAAAAGCTCTAGTTAATATTAATTACACGTGTCATGTGTTTTAGTTTTATAAGTTTAGTTCTACATTTTTTCTCAAGCGACATTCATTGAACCTGGAGGTCCCCTGAGGTGACGAGTGCATCACTTCTATTCTTGTTAGTGTTTTTTTAATTTTTCAGTCGTTGGATTACTGAGAGGGGGGTGAATCAATAATTAAGCAATTTAATCATTTTTAACCATAAAATACAAGTGTTATATCAATTTATCATTATCATCAAATAGTTTCAGTGTAAATAAACAATGAACAAATGAGAAATCATACACATACACATTACACCATTGTTTTTACGTGGAAACCCAAAGTGGGAGAAAACCGCATAATGATTTTTCTTATATGTCTTTAAGAATTACTTTCACTAGAAGCACCAACTTCCTTAGTTTTTGAGTTGCAACTAGAAGGAGGCTTGAATCCCCTAGTTTCGTAGGATACAACCTGGGGGAAGATCCAACTCCCCAATTCTTTGGCGACAACGGGGAGGCTACAACACCCTATGTTCTTCGGCTACAACTGGACGGTGGATACAACAACCTTTCCTTCCCCCATCCAACCACCCTATCGTAGAAGAGAATGATGGAACCGCTGTCACACTATCACTGTGAGATATGTTGTTGTAAACATGAACAAATCAACCTGCACCAAACAACCAGTAACAACATGTCCCAAACAACCTATAATCAACCTGTACCATAAAAAAGTGCATCAACCATGCACCAACCTGTACCATCAACGAGTGCATCAAATATGCACCAAATTGTACCAATCATGCATCAAATACACACAAACTATGACTCATCAATATGAACCAACATCATCAAGTATAAAAATCATGTGTGTCAAGTCATCAACTACTTGTCTCAACCATGTACCCAGTATGTGCCTCAACCAAAATCCATCATCAATTTCATCATCCAAATATGATTTCTAACTTTGTAATAGACCTAGTGCATTTATCACATACTTGTAAACCTTCCTTAACTTTAACAACAAGACACTAGTATTTTTATCAAACTTTACTTTAGTCACACATGACTAATTTTGGATTAGTCAACAACCCTAACTTGAAATAGTCATAACTATGTTGTTGTAATGAATAAAGATCTAAAAATAGTACACAATTTTCTTCATTTTCTTTTATGCAATTCCTCTAGGTTTCATTGCTTGAAACCTCTCGGAAAAGGAGTTATAGAAAAAATGGCATACCTTGTTGAATTATGGCTTATTCTAGAGAGATAACTTGTAGAGTGTGCCCCACATAGAATATTTGTTGTATGGATATGAAAATTGTACAGAGAATACTACATACTATACTCTAACCAATACTTTTGGTCTTACTAAATTTGGAACTATTATGAATAAGTTATGACGTTTTTACCTGAAACACATGTTTTAGACTAATTTTAGGACTAGCCACAAACCCTATTTTCCACGTAGTGTAACTCCAAAAATACAACGACCCACAAGATAATTTTTTTATCAAAACTATTTGGATATGTTTCCTCGATGGCCTCCATATTTTGTGGTCTGAATCATTCTAAAAAAAAAAATATTGCGAAAATGGTGAGATGACCTGTAAATAACATACCTTAGAAAACATCATCAAAAGAATTTATCCTCCCTTGAATTTCTACCTTCTTTAGTTCACCTTCGCTCTAAAATTCTACTTAGATATCATTTGGCTACCTCAATCACTTATAGATATTCAATATGTTCAAGTTTAATTAAAATGAGACACCCTTGCCTCTTATTCATACTTTTATGTAGCTTCCTCAAGGGGTTTCAAGCCACTTGTCCACTTAGTAATTTACACATTAAATTTATTATTTAAACAATTTATTTTGTATCCACTTTGACTTATAGTACACTTATCACTTCACTTTGTTATTTAAATAATTTCTTCTTTGCAACCACTTTGACTGCTTTGACCTTTTGGGTCTTCTAGATGACTCATGAGGGTTCTCCAACTTCACATGGCCATAACTCTCTAACCGTGAGGAGTTATGTGCCATTCCACATACCACCGGAAATGAAATGACATGTATTATCCATCTAGAATAGTATTACCTTCAAATATTTTAAAAATTATACCATGATAGATCAAACAAACTTGGGTCCACTACCCAAACCTTTGTGTTATTGAAATTCGCTACCAGACGTTTTTCAAGGGTTGACATCAATGACAAACAACCCAAATAATAAAAAATATCCCCCTTTGGAATTGATGACAACACTCTGATGTAATACTGAAGTCATATCACTTATTCTCCCCCTGTGACCATCACTCCCCCTGGAACCATGCCTATGTGCTCTTTATCCAGGCATTTAACTTTGTATCTAATAAATTTCTCCCCCTTTTCCAAGTTTTAAACCTATGAAGTAAAGAAATGCATATATATTCTTAAGCAAAACATAGTTTAATCAATGGATCATACAGAAAGTACACATAGATTTTGTACTGGAAACCCTCAATCGAGAAAACCTTTCTTATATTCATTATATCGAATTTCAGCATTCACTATACAATATATACAATGTTTTTAGGTATTACGTAGATACCAAAACCCTAATCCCTAAAACCGAGATTATTTTTAGTAAACCGCTAAAAATAGCAAAAACCACCCAAAAACAATTTCGGGCCACTGCCCCAAACCCCGTCGCCCCCCCTGGGACCCCCCTAGGAAAGTGCCCAATTCACACGACACAAACAGGGCACTACTACGAGAGATCATCGGATGCAGTTGTCGAATCTGACGTGNCACACATGCAAAGAATATAACACATACCCAACATTCTCCCACTTTATGTTTTGTTTGCATCCAGGGGTCCTAATATTATATAGTCAACAATCCAGGGCAACAATGCCCATTGTTACTCTATACCAGGTGAAATTTTTTGTGCTTACAGAGTTTGTCAATGAATTTGAAACATTCTTCAAAGTGTCAACCTTTTCCAGCAACACTTTCTTTTCCTCAACCATGTCTCTCACAAAGTGATATTGAACATCAATATGCTTTTTCTTCGAATGATAAGTTGGGTTCTTTTCCGGGAATATTGCACTCTGACTGTCACAAACTAATCTCACTTCTTGTTGTACCAACCCAATACCTGAACACAATCTTTATAACCATATTTCTTCCTTTCTTGCATGAGTGGCTGCCATGTATTCAGCTTCTATAGTTGAGAGTGCCACTAAAGTCGGTATTTTGCTCATCCAATTGATTTCTCCTCCAAATAGGTTAAACACATACCCACTTGTATATGTTCTGCGATCCAGATCTCCAGCCCAGTCTGCATCAATAAAGCCATGTATGTCCACCACTTTGTCCAATCCTGGTCTTCCTTGGTAGCACAATCCATAATTGGTAGTTCCACGCAAATACCTGAAGACCCTCTTTACTGTTGTCCAATGATCCTTCCCTGGTTTTGACATATACCTACTCAAAAATCCCACTGCATGTGCAATGTCCGATCTAGTACAAACCATTGCATACATCAAACTGCCAACTGCAATGGCATATGTAACATGGGACATGTTCTCTTCTTCTTCCTGTGTCTTGGGAAACTGATCTGTAGATAAATTTACACCTATAGGAATATGAACCTTGACCGGTTTACTTCCATGCATATTAAACCTCTACAATATCTTCTAAACATATTTTCTCTGATTCAACCAGAGTTTCATGTTTGCACGATCTCTTTTAATCTCCATTCCCATAATGAAGTTAGCATCACCGAGATCCTTCATGTCAAATTTGGAGGATAGTTGTGATTTCACCTCCTTGATAACATCCATATTATTTCCTACCAACAACATGTCATCAACATAAAACACTACATAAATGAAGTGAGTACCAACCTGCTTGGAATATACAAAGTGATATGCCCTGCTTCTTACAAATCCCAATCCAAGGATGTATGTGTCAAAATTTCGGTACCACATCCTAGGTGATTGCTTCAGAAAATATAGTGACTTCTTTACCTTACAAACCATCTCTTTCTTTCCCTTCACTACAAATCCTTCTAGATGCTTCATGTAGATTTATTCTTCCAGATCCCCATGTAGGAATGTTGTCTTCACATCCATCTGTTTCACTTCAAGATCAAAAGCAGAAACAATAGATAAAATAAATCTAATAGAAGTTAACTTAGCAACAGGAGAAAAAATCTCACCAAAGTCAATTCCCTCTACCTAGGAATAACCTTTTGCTACTAACCAAGCTTTGTATTTCTCCACTTTACCTTATGCATTAAACTTCTTCTTGAACAACCATTTACTACCAACCGATTTTCTTCCAGCTGGCAACTCAACTATATCCCATGCCTCATTTGTATCCAAGGAATCCATTTCTTCAAGCATGGCCTTCTTCTAGATTTTACTATCCTCTGAATTCACTTCTTCCCTAACAGTTCTAGGATCATCATCAGTAATATATAAAGCAAAATTGGAATGAAAATCAGGTGGACTATACATTTATGGTTGCCTTCTATATTTCATTGATCTCCTCAATACTGGGGTATGAGATTCTTCTTCTTCTTCTTCCACTTCCTCTTCTTCAAATGATTCAGATTTTGCATCATCCAACTCAAGCTCTATTTTATCAGGTTCATCTTGCGTTGGTAGGAATTCCTGTTTGGACACATCTTTTACCTCTCTGAAAAAAACATCTTGATTGTAAACAGTTTTCTTGGTTTCTGGGTTCCAAAGTTTATAACCTTTCACACCATCTTTATAACCAATAAAGATACATTTTTCATCCTTTTTATCCATCTTACTTCTATTTTCCTTTGGAACATGTACATAAGCATCACAACCAAACACTCTAATATGTTGAAGAGAGGGTTTCTTTCCAGACCATATCTCGTGTGGAGTTTTATTATCCAATGCTGATGAAGGTGATCGATTGACAAGGTAACATGTACCCACTGCCTCTTCCCAGAATTCTTTTCCTAACCCGACACCGCTGAGCATGATCCTTTCTTTTTCCATCAGTGTCCTATTCATCCTTTCTGGAACTCAATTCTGTTGAGAAGTGTATGGAGTAGTATTTTGCCTTGCTATACCACACTTCTTATAGAATTCTTCAAATTCATTTGATCCAGATTATTTTTGGCATGAAATGAGATCGGAGATATAATAAAGAAATGCACAGAGATATCGCAGATATTCAATAATATAACATAAATGTATCGGAAATGCAACCATAAACACATATATACAATAATACACGATTTCTATTAATGAAAGAAATGTACAGAGACTGTAAAAATACAGAGTGAAAGACTCGCTGGAATGGTGGCAGCTTATCTCTGAGAAGAGATGTGACGGCTACTCGCATTCACAAGAAGATCCTTACAATGAGGCTTTGAAGGCCCTTTTACAATAAATGGGAATACAAAAAGTCCTAGACATCCAAAAACCTAACCCTGGGAGATGAAGCGCCAAAAGTCATGTGGGCCCCGTTTGGGTAAGTTGGTACATCAAATTCCCGGGGTCGTAACTTTTGCATACGATATTCGTTTTAGGCGTATGATAACCCATTGGAAAGAACTATACGAGGACTACAACATTTTTCACAAAATTTCATGAAATTTTGTGATCGCAACATACCCCAAAAAACTTCGTTTAGGGCCTGAAAACGGCTCCAGAAGTTCAGGACCCGAAAAACTGCTAAAAATAGTAAATTGCCAAAATGGCCAGAAAATTGTTTTGAGCCATTTGGAAATGGTGGGTGGCCACCGATATCCACCTGGATCAATCCTCCCTCCTTAGGAAGCAATTGTCTCCATTGTGTTGAGTTCTCGGGGGAGAGGGAAAAGCATTTGTTGAATATGCATCTTGGTGAGCTATTTGTCTTGCTGGAGACGTCGCGCTGCTTAGTTTGTGGAAACATGTCATGAACCTGTTGCGATTGAGGCTGTTCAATAAGTCGAGATACATGAGAGGAAGATGTGAAAAATGAATCTTTGCACTTTGTTGTAACCTTGTTGACCTGCTTTTGTTGGATAGAAGGTGCTTGGGCCGAAGCTGTGGTGGCTGCAGTATCCTTCTATTCACCCTTTGAACAGATTGTGGAGAAGATAAATTTTGTAGTATGAGATACTACCTTGTGGCACTATTTAGGTGGGGCAGTAGTTGGAACTACCTCTGGTATCCTGTAGAGATTCCCCCCCAGAGTAATAATGACACTATGGGGTCGAGACTCATAGATAGCATGGCATTTCCACATATATGGCTGGCCCAAGAGAACATCACATACATACAGTGGGGAAACATCACATAATACCTCATCCTTGAAGGGTTGAATGTTGTATGGAAATAGACATTGCTGGCTGACACGAATATCTCGTCCTTGCTGAAGAAACCTAATGCTATATGGTTGCGGGTGTGGTGTTGTCAACAATCCCAACTGTTTGATGACCTCTGC
>SNQJ01S0073762.1:0-12679 GCA_010110895.2 Picea sitchensis
ATCTCCTTGGCAAGAGTGTTCACTCACTCATGCCAACACCATGATGACAAAATAAGATGTGTGGTGCCTCCTCACATTGCCTCTCCTTTTATAGGAGTCTAAAGTGAGTTTAGAAGCCCTTAACTTACTTTAAGGAGCCCTCCACTAAACTCAACATTAAATTAGAATTGTTTATTCCTCCATGTGGGTGTGAAGAACAAACAACAACAATTCCAAGCCCCAACCCTATACAAAAGAGGTTTTCACAAAATAAGAATGCAATGTGAGTGCCAACAAAGATTCCCACATGCACGACACCAAGGCCAATGTGAGAATACCTGCCCGATGCTACAAAAACATCAAAAACTTCTACAGCCAGCCTCATGCACATTACAACTAACAGAATCAAAACAGAGAAAAGCTTGACAACCATTACAATACTGAATGTGAAGGGGAAATAGAGCCAATTCTTTTGCTCAGTAATTTTTATCAAAATCAATCGTATTTAGGGTTCTCTTCTTGGGAACATACTCAAACTCTCCCTTGCCTTGAGGAACTGTCCATTGTTTCATACCACCAGTCTGATTATCCTGTAGCAGAATGTCATGGATTCCTTCATCAATTTTGCAGTAGACTATGCAAGAAACTTCAATCAACATACTAGTTCTTTAGATCCATTAGCATTTGATCTTTACTTTACCATTCACAAAAGTTTCAAAGTAATATTTGCTTGTAAATATTTCAATCAGTTTTAAACTTTTACCTGGTGTTGACATGAGACTTCTTGACCCTTCCTCCTACCAGACTGATAAACCAGTAGAATTTTCCAAGGCTGTCATCAATTCTGTCTTACAAAACTCACTGAAATTGTCCTACACAACCTTCTGTCAATCCATAACTTCGCTGTTCCTTAATAGAGTATGAGACACATCTATTAGAGTAAGGTCAAGTTGCTGTTTGAAACCTTTTCCAGCGCTGAACTAGCTGTAAATAATACCATACACTGGCTGGAAAAGATGTTTCTTTATAACCTGTAATATTGAGACAGCTTGCAGAAGACCCTCCTGTAATTATTATTTGTGTAACTGCTGCTGTTCTGTTCACCTCATAGACAGGAAACTTCCAACAGTTTATTTCCTTTGTCTGTTGTTTCCATTTGCCTTCTTTAATGCCGATTATCGGTACATACATGCTAACCAATATTTCCTAGATTAACACATCTAATATGCAACTGTCCTTACTGCCAGGTTCGCTGTCATTTATCATGAATATACTCATTCAATTGAGACAACAACCTAAACCATACCCACAAATTACCTCAAGGGTGAAACACATGCAAACTATGTGGAAGGAAATAGGTGGATAAAGCATGTCTATTTTGAGTTAAAGCTGACTATGTCCATGAGGAAAAAGGCAAGCTTTTATTTGGCCAGGATTAGAAAAAAAATTGGGTAAAGAAAGCCAACGAATTTATCTTTCCTCTCCTTTCACAAAGCTTGCAAAGGAAACTTCACTTTAATGCTGGATAAACTTGGCATTTAAAACTACCATCAAAGCAACTCGAGTCAGCCTTTCCGCTTTATAGATTTATCAAGATCAACAACTATGCAAGGGAAGTCAACTCATGGCTTTACTTGATTATCATGCTAATTTTGGACAAGGTCGAACTTCAGGTTTTGGCATGAGTCAAACCTTGGCAAGGCAAGTTAGAGGTTTAGACATGAAACACAATTTTGGTAAGGCGAATAAAGCCTTTGAAAAGTCAAACAAGGATGAGTTAGGGTTTCAGGATTAGGCTCTTGGGAATCTCATACACATGAAGCCTTCCAATGAACTGCCACGTGTCACTCTAGGAGACCATCCACCTGCTTAATACTGCTCTTTACTCTTTACTCTTCACCCACCAGAACCTTGAACCAGCCCATCACTGCATATTGGGAACCATGATCTCCAACCTGTTCCTACCACAAATAGAAACTGCTAATTATAGACATGCCCAAAAAGCAGTCTTCCTCTAAACAAGCAAAAAGCAGGAAAAGCTGACAATTATGTTAACATTAATGAGAATGCTGCCAAATATATCGAGTCCAAATTTGGACACTGCTAAAAATAGCAACATCTCTAATGCGGATGAAAGCAATCTCATTAGATTCATTTTTTTACAAGGAATCCAAATATGTACTCAGGAATCAGAATTGACATGCAAGCTATGGATCTCCGGCACCCGGAAAAAAGAAAACTGCTAAAAATAGCAGTTTCTCAGAGTCTGGTGAAACTGACTCTAAAGCAGGGTCTGATCATTGTGTATGTCTGGATGCATCTGTAATGGAACCAGACTAATGGAATCTCGCTGGATCTTAACCCTCCAGTTGCACAGGCAATCTGGGGGCTAACACCTTATCAGGTTGGTTTTTTTTCTACAAAAAATTAGTTATTCTCTGCCTCAGACTACCATTTTTGTTGAATGCTGTCACTTTTTCAGCTTGGTAAAATTTGAAAAAAATCAAACATTGATTAGCAAGTTTCAAAGGATCAAATGGAGGACCAATAGACGAGTTAATAAACACCATTGAAGCTCTAAATTCTTCAATTCTTCCAAATCCTCAAGTTTAGACGGCAGAGCTAGCACATGCAGCAAAAGGAGCGTTTTCTGATGAAGATACTGTTTTGCTTGTAATTATTGTTTCACAAAGCTAATGTAGTATACAATGTGGGAGTTGAGGCAAATTTCAATCCCGTTGGAAAGTCATGTGTGTCCTAGTTATCCTGCAGAATGTCATGCATCCAATTGTCCATGAGTAATCTCATATTTCTAAATGGGACTCTTGAAATTTGCTGAGACTGATTTGCAGAAATATCGCAGGTATATTTTCTTATAAGCATTAGGATAAGTTTCTATGATTGTCATTTACTCACCTGGACATGTATATCTTAACAGATTGGTTAGTACTATGACCAAGGACTGAACAAGAGTGGCTTCTACTTCAATATATATATAAAATCTAGAATTTACGGAGCTCCATTTTTTCACTGTTACTTGCCAACTTATGCTCATGGTAGCTTGGCAACATGACCATACACCTTAGATTTCTTCAATGAACTTCAACATCAATATTCATCAAAGTCCATCTACGTTTATCAAGTTATATGCAAAGAGATATTGGCAGCCTCTAGTTTTGAAAACCCGTTAGTTTCCTTGAGAGACATTAATTACCAGTTCCAAATTAAACTGCATGGGTTTGTGTGTTTAGAGGTAGGTAATGTTATAATTTTACATCCACGTTATACACAGATCTGCACTCAAAATATTTGTCCTATAACGAAAACAGAAAGACTGAAACGCCAATCAAAGCTTCAGATTTGCATAAACAACAGTTCTGAATGGAAAACTCAGAAGTACAAACATTGCATATCAAGAGATGAGATCAGCCCTGAAATTAAATTAAATCTGATCTATGCTAGCAGAATGAATGTAGTGGACAGCAAACAGATTTGGAACAGCAAGCCCTATCTTCTCATTCACACAAGAAAAATACAATATTGTTCTCTACGGACTACTACAATAGCTTCTTACCAGCCTCAGGCATTCTCAAACTCAACTCAAGCAAGAATGAAAAACCCTAACTAGAGCACCCACCCTCACCTAGTCAAACTTGACAAGAGGGAAGGGAAGTTACAAAACCACTTGCTAATTACAGCCTCAAAGGTGGTGCCCCATATACCAAGAAACCTCTTCTCGTGGAGCACACTACCCATGCCTAGAATAGTTCTTACACATTCTTCCATGAAAGGAATCTGTCATAACTGTGTAAGAGGAATCTATCATAACTGTGCAAGAGGAATCTACCTTAACTTCCATAAATGTAAGAAATATGTCATAGGGATGTAACTGTGTAAGGGAATCTCTCCCACATGGCACGCCTATGCTACAAGGAATCCCCTCCAACACTTATGTGCCCTTCTTCACTAGTGCACCATCTTCCTAGGAGAATGATTTAGAGCAACCAAACATTAACACTGTCTTTGCAAGGAGGGTGTTCTCCACCATCCCAAGCTTCTTTCTCGGAATCTTGAATTTCCCCTTTGCTAGGNTGTGCAAGAGGAATCTACCTTAACTTCCATAAATGTAAGAAATATGTCATAGGGATGTAACTGTGTAAGGGAATCTCTCCCACATGACACGCCTATGCTACAAGGAATCCCCTCCAACACTTATGTGCCCTTCTTCACTAGTGCACCATCTTCCTAGGAGAATGATTTAGAGCAACCAAACATTAACACTGTCTTTGCAAGGAGGGTGTTCTCCACCATCCCAAGCTTCTTTCTCGGAATCTTGAATTTCCCCTTTGCTAGGGTTTCATCAAAATGCTAGCAACCTTCAAATCAATTAGAACATAGTCAAGAACAGTAGCTCCCTTCTGTACTCTATCTCCTAGGAAATAGTGTCGGATATCTATGTGTTTGGAGTGATCACGAAACACTTGATTCTCAAAGAGCTTGATGTAACTCGGATTGTCACAGCACACAACAGTGGGCTCAAATATCTGATTGGTCAACTCTACAATCTCATCAGCCTTAGTATTCACAAGATACATAATGGAACCAATTAATTGCCTATATAAAGATGGAACTACCAAATCTAAATATGAATTAGTACATAACTTCAAATTTGGCACCATAGGAGTGGCAAAGGGTTTGCAATCTAGCATCTAAAATCTATTCAAAATCTCTATTATGCACTTCCCTTTCCCAAGGAAGACTTCACTAGCACCCTGCCAAACTTCTAGACCCAAAAGTAATGCATAAGGCCAATGTCCTTCATGTCATATTCACTTACCAACTTTTTCTTGCACCATGCAATGAGCTTCTTAAAACTACTTGTAAGAATCAAAGCATCTACATACAGAACCAAAACAAGCAAATCGGTTTTTCATATAAATAATAAAGATTCGGATATGTTGTAGTCTTGGTGAAGCCCAACTTCAGTAAGTACACATCAATCTTTGAGTACCAAGCATGTGCTACCTACATCGGCCCATAAAGGCCCTTCTTCAATCTGCACAAATGGGTATCTCACCCATGCACCTCAAAGACTCTCGATTGATTAATGTATACTTCCTCTTCAATCAAGCCTTCAAGAAAGCAATCACATCCATCTAATTCAATAGACATAATGACTCTGATAGAAGTATACCTTGCAATTACCTCAAAGACATTACCTCAACACAATATCCTTGCCAAACCTCAACACTTTGATCTTTTTACCTGTCTGATTCTCCACAAAAGCTTTAAACTCTCGAAACTTACAGTGGACTCCATCCTTAGTCTTCATAAAGTAAATCCAAGTCTTTCTTGAGGAATCATCAATAAATGAAACATAATAAATGTTATCTGTCAAATAAGCTAATGACATAGGCCCACATACAACCAAACGAATCAAATCAAGAATCTCTCTTAACCTTTGCTCACTACTTGGAAAAGCAATCTTTGCATGCTTGACGAGTGCATAACTCTTGCACACTCTTAGCTTTTGAAACTTGAAGTCTGAAAATCCCTGCACTATGTCCTTTAAGAGTGGCAATGCCCCACAGTGTAGGGGACCAAATCTCTTGTGCAAAAGCTCTCCCAACTTGTCACATTCATATGCTAAAGCACCATGTTTCACCGGATCCACAAGCCACCTTCTCACACATATTTGGCCAAGACTCAACCATCCTTCTTAATGTGATCTATTATGATGACTTGCTTAATATCAAACTCAACCACACACTTAAGATTTGTTATGGCTGAAACTAAAAGAAGATTCTTAGTTAAACCAAGGACATACAAAACATCATTCAACTCAAGAACACCACCTAATGGCATGCGAAAAGAGACAAATCATATTCCAGTAACTAGATATTTGGCATCATTGCCCAACTCCACTTGTATGTTGGCCTCTTGGTCCTGAAGTCTACTGAAAGCCTTCTTGGGTCATGTGTCTAGATGTGGCATTGTCCACATACCCCCCTATGCCGAAGATGGTGTTAGTGGAAAAGCACAATACCATGGACAAGGCGGTCTCAAACGTGGATGCTAACTCATACACTAAGGCTTAAGCTTTTACACTCCTTGCAAATTGATTCTACTTCTTGTTCTTTGCCTTCTTCTCAAGTCACTGAGATGCATAGTGGCCCATCTTTTGGCACTTGAAACAATTCACATGACTCAAGTCCAATTGAGTTGATTTTCGAACCATTGGAAAGCTCTCAGTTTGTAGAACAATGTCGAGGGACTAGAAACTATGCTTGCAAAGTTTTGACCAAAAAAATGTCGTTTCAAACTAGCTCTGGAAGGTTCCAGACCCCAAATCTCCAAACTGGGACCTGCCACTAAAAATAGACCTTGCAAGCCAATTCCTCCAATTTTTCCACCTAGAAAGTACCAAGATAGATAACAAATTATATAATGATCCATTCTGGATCATACCTTCCCATTTAGGGAGGATTTTGGTCCCAAAAATCTTTTACTGAATGAGATGAGAAAATATTTCCTCCACCTTCTCCCTCCAGTACCATTTTTCCCTACCTGGAAGTTTTCCTTCCAATCCTATTTGCTAAAGGTCATGCTGCCCTTGTCTAGTACTTCTAGAATTTTCAATAAAACTGTATCTTTTGCCAACTCCACCTGAGCTTCTGGTGCTAAATCCTCTATGGTACGTAGGAATTGCTCCTCGGTTTCCTAATCCAACATGGAAAGCTCATAGAGTTTCAGATTTTCCACATTCACCACTAAGTAAATGCACAGATATGGGGGTAGACGAAGTTTGTAAGCATTATCACCCACCTTCTCCAATACTTCAAAAGAGGACCATATCACAGAACCTTGATTTTCTTACCAGGACCTTGTAGCCTTTCTTTGTTCAGATGCAACCAAACTCTGTATCCCACCTTGAATGTTTTCTCAATTTTGTGTTGGTCATGTCGAGCCTTATACTTTTCCTGTGACTTCTTCAATGTCTCTTGTACTTGCAAATGGATCTGCCTAATCTTTTCAACAAATTTTTCAACTTTCAATGCTTCTCCTGTGATGTCTTCCCTCACTCCTACTTATTTTCCATACACTACATCCAAAGTCGAAGGAGGCAAATACCCAAAGCAAGTTTCAAAAGGGGACTGACCGGTAGAAGTGTGGACTGCTATGTTATAATTGTGTTAAATATAGATCAGATTTTCATCCTAAGTATTTGGATGCTTTTGATATAATCAGGTTGTAACACATTAAATGTGAATACAGCTGAGATCGAGATCTGCTTTCAATCCTAGCATGGACAACTGAGTCTGTCATGTCAAGGGATAGACAGGACCGTCATTTCCAACGAGATGTCGGGTCCTGTGATGATAACCGGATCTGTAAAGATTTGTGATGATGCTCAATTTGTGACTTTTCATTCCACTTGAGCAAGGTCACACCAGTGCCCCGTGATACTGCAGTTGGTAAAACAGAGATAATTGAGGTCAAGAAAATTGCATGGTAGCAAGTTAAAAGGGATGCAACCAAACTCCGCCCATACCTATCCTATATAAAGAAAATCATTGTTAAAATGGAAGAAGTTGATAGAGACATCAAACAAGAGAGGGCGAAGTTGCAAAGCAAAATCCCAATTGACAAAGATGTTAAGAATGCTACAGGCTGAGCAATGAAGAGTTGGCTTCCATGGGATTGATGTCATTATGGATGCCCAAACAATGGCTGAGAAATATAAAATGATAAGTGAGTGCATATTGTTCCCAAACAGTTAACAGCATGAAAGCTAAAATGAGGAGGTTAGTGGCCCTGGGCCTACCAGAACCTTAGGACAGTAGGGGCAAGCTCATATCAGAGAATAAGATGCTTTAGGGGATCGATCAAGCACAAGACAAAGAAGATATGACAGAAGTATAGCAGCAAGCACCTACCCCAGAAAATACATTGAAAGTTATTGGGACACCCATCACCTTGGGTCCACCAGCAATAACCCGATAGAGTTCACACGACCCACAACTTACAAATCCTGTGTTGAGTTGGGTATGCTGCAATGGAGGATTAACATGTTCAGGATCCCTTCTGATAATCTTGGGTCTTGATTGTGACAACTAGCCTCTATGAACCCTTAAAGTGGGCCATCACATGAGAGGAAGTAGTGGGCAGTGGGCACCAGAAGGAAGCAAAGATGGTTAAAGGCACGTGAGACCAAGAGGGCAGCTGACCTAACTCACATGCACAGGACTTTTCCTTAAGAAGGCTGGAGCAAGCAGGGAAAGACATCGACAGTGTTGGAAAAAAAACTCTTTCATCTTCCTGCAGTTACAAGGAGTATCAGAGCAATAGAGCAGAGAGCATCCACCCACAGAGAACTAGAACTGAGGATTTGCCAATCTGGCTATATGTTCGTTTCCCTCAATTTTGTGGATCTCCTTGTATCTCATCCCCTCTTCTTATTCCTAAATCTTTGAGAGCAAGAGTCGTTGTAATAGCATTCTGTAGCCCTGCTCCCCTGCTATTATTTTGCACTTGAGTATATCATAATGTGGAACTGCTGAGCTCTGTAACACTTGGGATTCAGAACCTATTATCATCCTGGGAGTTAATAAATAGAGATTGTTCTGCAATATTGAGCTTCGTGACTGATTGTTGTTTTAATAAATAGAGATTGTTCTGCAATATTGAGCTTCATGACTGATTGTTGTTTTATGTGATGTATTCAAATTACTGCCAAGAAGTATTTCTCCAAGCCACCAGAGTGGATCCCATTCTATTTGTTTCCACTTGAGTTTTGGAACAAGGAGATTCTCAAAGACATTGGCAACACACATGAGATATTCATCGAATTCTTTGAAATAACTAAAGTGAAAAATGCACCACATATGCAAGGATCTGAGCCCTCGTGAATCTTTCTAAACCATTACCAGAATCCATGATGTTTGAATACCGGGATGAAGAATGGATTGAAACCTTTGACTACAAGCAAATCCCCTTTCAATGTCAAACATGCCATGAGCACAGACATCCAATGAGAGACTACCCAATGAATGAACAAGCTTGCTAGGAGGATCATGTTGGTCCTGGGTTCTAAAAGGTAAAAACCAAATCTAAGGGGTCGAGGGACAAATGGGAAAGAAGGATGGGAACTAAGGAACTAAACTCTAAGACCAGAAACCAAAGCCCATTGCCATTATCGAGAAAAGAAAACATGAGCAGCAGTAAGAGAGACAAACATGCAAGGAGAAACACCTGAGAAGAGAAGAAACAATCAGCAGAGAACATCTGTGCAAACTTGCAAAGTATGAGGCAAAAATGAGAAGTAGAAAATACAACACAGAATGCAAAAAACAGAGACCCAAAACACGGAATCAAGAAAGTGATTTGCAGAACTTAAACCGCAGAATAAATCCAACACACGGAAGAACACATGAGTGCTGAGAGGAGCCAGAAATGTGCGCTCAGTGCAAACAGAGAATCGGCAGACTGCACAAACTCATAAGCAACCAGCCATAAACACGCACAGACAGCCAGAAGGAACCCACGTGAAGAAACAGTGAGTAACCAACGGAAAAATCCTTCGCAAATTGAGAAGAAGAAATGCACATTATCGGAGAAGCTGCCAGATGTGAGCATGAAGAGCAGTAAAAGAACCATTGCAGGTTTTTCCAGACACAAACAGAAAATTTTGGCCCCTAGCAGACAAAAATCATCCAGTAACTGACGTTCTTCAGACACGTTTGTTCGGAAAATTTCTTGCCCTGGATCCATGAAGGAGAACATGTCCAGAAGACACGTAAACGTCCAGATAAATCTCAGTTACAGAAATAATTTTGAAGGTATGTATATTTTGGAGGGAGTTCATTTCCAGAAGTTTTTTTTTTTCAGAATTTTTGTCGGCAGAATTATTTAGCAAATTTTGGCAGAAGTCTAGAAGAGGAGAAAAACAGATTTCTTTAGCAGCGGGTCGTGGGTTGTGGCGATACGGTGGGATTGCAGCGGATCTACAGCAGTGAGGCAGAACAGAGGTCAGACAGTTTGGCGATACAGAGGTTATCCATAAAACTCAGTTTAAAATTCATAACTGATAGATGTCGAGTGGCCAATACACATTGTCAGAATCCCAGAAATTAAACGAGAAGAATTATGCATCCTGGACCATCTTAATGGAGAACATATTGTCAGATAAAAAAAATTAGGGTTTGAAATGGCACAAAAACAAAACCTGCCAGAGGTTAAGATGCACAGCAAAATTCGAACAGAGAGATAGAGAAGCCCTACTACTGACCTTGTCGGTAGCAGAGCCTATGTTAAGGCATTTGAGGAATGCAAAAGATGCATAGGTAGCTTGGTATAAGTTGAAAATTATATTTGGGATTGCACATGGATCTAGGCGGCACTCTAACCCCTTAAAATTTTCAAATAAACTAAATTTCCAGCATAAAATCCAAGCACTAATTTGTTACGAAATACACACACACACTGAATTGCTCAGCTTACAAAAAGGTTCTCATCAAACACAACTCCGATAAAACCAACACCAAACAACTACTAATAATGGATAATTTGATTCAACTAAAAAAAAATATCTACTAATAGAAATCCTAGATCATAAAATGGTGTCATAAACTCGTCTGATAGACTATTAATATTCTAGAAAATTTATCAACTTACAGACTGGCTGAAAATAGCCAGGAGCTTCTGCAAAAGTGACTTGGAGATCCTCAAAACCCGTTGGTAATTCTGTGAAATCCATTGCAGTTTTTCCATCTCTGACCTCGTTTGCATAAGCTCCTCAAAGGCAGAGAGAATCTCGTTGAAATGAAAGAGCACTTGAGCATATTGTGAAGGTCTAGAAAATGACTCCCTCCATGCATAATTCACGATATAATCCCAAGCCGCTGACCCTACAATCCTCCACCATCGTACACTGTTATGCAATCCCTCTGCAATAGTCGTCGCTCTCTGTGCCCCTAACAACACAAACAACGTCCAATTCAATCATATTCACCAGGAAATCACCATACGTTATACGATGGAAAATAAATTGAAGTATGAGACTGAGGAAATTTGCCAACATGGCATTGGTTCACTAGCGAGGTAGACCCAGTGTGGATTCCTTGCTCACTATGGTCTGTCTCACCCATGTAACGTGCATGAGTTTTCAACAGATGAGGCTGGGTGCAATTTTTTTAGAATATATAGATACCCTCAAACCTATTACTCAAGCTGAAGGAGGTCGGCTCTGTCTAGTAGAGGTTTGAATTTGAGATGGAAACTGAATGTAAGGTAGAGGAAAATGGTTGATTCTGTCTAACTGAATGTAAAGTAGAGGAAAATGGTTGATTAGAGACAGAATGCCGAACTCGTTCATATTTACTGGAAAAATGAATGTAGAGATGTATGAATAGAAAGAGAAAGCTGAGGGTTGCTTTGACGCTCAGTGACCTGTCAAGTCCCCGCGCGAGGCTCTGAGAGCGGCGACTCTGCTCATGATGGATTGGAGAAGAGAGGAAACCTTTCGCCAGCTCTGAAAAGCTGCAGAGGCCGTCGACCAGGCCGTCGACCAGGCATTGAAAGAAAAATGATGGTTTCTCAATGCGTCTGCCGTTGGAGATGGCATGGCCATTAGCAATACCATGAGAATGAGGCTCAAACAACACTTATTTCCCATGTTTTACAGGTGGAGGAGGACGACCGTGAGATGCGGCTCGACAAGACAGATAGGAAAAAGTTTGAGCCGAGTATAAACGATGGATGTATGTATAACGTAGAGGGAGCCTGGGAGGGGCAACGCTCGTCACAAAATGAAAACCCTCTCTTGTTTCTTTGTATACCGTACATCTTAACCTTGCAGTTATGAAGCGCTACAAGACATTCATTCTTTATTTCCATAAAGTAAAAGAGCTATTAAAAACATAAAAGTACACATTTTCAATTTTTTTGGGGATATGTTGGTATAAGAATATTGTAAAGTGATAAGCAAGTTACGCTATTTTTTGGGGGAAAATGATTGGATTCACTCTAAAGTAAAATTTTGGAAAGTTACCGACTTTATCACTGTGTTCTCCAATACTCAAGTGCATTTCTGGCCTACATTGGGAAACAAAGAATCATAAAAATCTCCAGACCCAAATCAATCCCTAGGCATAGCTGTTAAATCATTTGGGTGTCAGTAGCTCTCTGCCTGTAACAAATATTCTCCCACCGCCATGGCAGCTACTTCCGTCTGACTTCCACCGATCTGGCTATATCAAGCTGTAGTACCATCTGGCTATATCAAGGTGATGTGATGTGATAAGCTGTAGTACCATGAATACATAAAAGTTTTCCACTCTTAAAGAACAGACAAAAGAACAGAGGCAGTTGACAGCACCCAATTTCAACTGTCTCCGCTGTTGCAATTTTCAGACAAAAGAACAGAGGCAGTTGACAGCACCCAGTTGTAAAATCTGACCGTTACCTCATTGTGTATATTACTTTGGGAGCGAAAATTACAACATGGGTTTTCATACGAAGCGAAGCAAAGGGCGTATTGTGCACTTAGATATAACAGTTTGAGGGGAGGTGTTACTTCCCGCACCGAACCGAAGCAGTTTGAGCAGAACGAGAGTTTTCAGGTGTTAAATAACACTATTCAGATAGCATTGGACGGATAGACACATCTCTGTATCTATCATTATACGAATAGACTATGCAC
>SNQJ01S0073762.1:17607-27645 GCA_010110895.2 Picea sitchensis
TCAGCGAAGAGTTTGTTGAGAAGCTGGGAGCGATTATTGTAAAACTTCACAAGAAAAGGGCCGAATGCAAAAGCAAGATGGAAAAGCAATCTGTCCCATAGGCTATTTTTAGCCTCGTGGACGTTAAAAAATACTTTCTTTCTATATTAAATGCAAACAAAAATATCTCATTTTGGAGATTGGTTTATTTTGTGAATAAAAAAAAGAGGTTAATTGACCATATTCATGTAAAAGGAGATTAACTTATATGATTAGAGTCAAAGAAGGTTCATTAACAAGATTCAAACTAGTCAAAGAAGGTTCATTAACAAGATTCAAACATGATTTGGTCATATCATTGCTAAGTCTTTTTCCATATCATTGATAAAGAGGTAAGTGTCTCTTGTGTAAGTTGAAAGTAGAAACTACACAGTACCTTTTTTTGGATTGTGCCTTCTCAGTGGATGTATGGAGGAAGATCAAACTGACCATAAATTATGTTGGTAACTGGGCTGGAACTAATATTAATGATTGTTTTAAGCGTTGGAAAGTTTTAAATTTTAAGTTTCAGTCTTTACCAGCTCTGATTTGTTGGAATATCTGGAAGGAACGGAACCAGGTTATTTTTGAAGAAAAAGAACCCTTGGTTCTGAAGGTTGCCCATCTATCTCTTTTGTCTTTGAGAGAACACACTCTTGCACCGAAAGCTGCTACCCAGAGATCACGACTCACTCAAGCAGGTATGGGAGGTGTTGTTGGATGCTTCGACGGAGCGGTTGCCTCTTCAGGATTAAACAGTGGAGTGGGAGGGGTAATTAGAATTAGTGAGCATTGCAGTTATAAATGGTTTCTAAATTGTGGCTCGGGCACAAATACCAGAGCGGAACTTCTTGGTGCTTGGGCATTGCTCACCTTGACTAATAGGTTGTCCTTACATTCGATTCATATTATGGGTGATTCCAAGATCATTATAGAATGGTTGCGAGGAAAAGGCCGACTTCAGGTTATCTCTTTGGATTGTTGGAAGGACAGAGTCACTACTTTAATGACCTCCTTCCAAAAGATATCATTTAGTCATGTTTACAGAGAGGAAAATCAAGTTGCGGACAGCCTTTCAAAGCTAGCACTCATCAGAGACCCAAGGAAGCTCACCTTTTTTCAGTGCATCGAGGAGCATGAGGGGGCCCACATGTATCTAGACCTTTACTAGTATTACTGGTGTTTTTGGTTTGTTTCCTAGTTACTTTTTTGTGGGATGATCTGTGTGCTTTTGGGACACTCTGTTTTTCTTTTTGGAGGGAGTGCTCGATTTTAGAGACTTTCCTGGATGATGTCTGCTTTGTTTATTTTCTTTGGCGAAGACCACATGACCTTTGGAGATGGTGTCCTTGTGTTTTGGAGTTGAAAAACTTTCTTGTATAGTCTTTATGACCCCAGTTTGTAATGGATTTTTGTATACGATCAGTTTATATTCCTATATAAATATAAAGTGAGATTTTTTGAAGAATAAAAAAGTCGTTTTCTCATATTAATGAATAGTATGTCAAAACTCCTCCTTTCTCATTTTAATGAGTAGTATGTCAAAACTCCTCCTCAATGTATATGGTTTGATCATTTCCTTATTGTACCCAATATGAAGATTGGGATCTTGCTTGTCTCCCTATTTCACTTCCATTCAAATTGAATGTCTCTCATTTAGACTCATGGGATTTTTGTGTTTTTATTACAAGAGTGAAATTTGGAGTTGAGGCTTCAAGGAAAACTTGCATGGATTCTATTATGGGAGTTTCCTATTAGAGGAACAGTTAAAATTAATTAGGGATGGGGTAAGATGGAAACTCAATTTTGGAGAAGAAGAGAGAACCAAGAAAGACCAAAGTTCTATGAAATTTGAACTTTTCTTGAAGAGGATTTGCATAATGTTAAACTTCAAAAAGACGTAGCTAAGGAGTAACAATTATTAGAAGCATGGAGGAAAATCATGCATGTGGAGCTAAACTATGTTCACTTCCATAGCATTTTTGTCGAACACCCCATGACAGAAAGCGTTGAGGTTACCTAAGAAGCTTGATCAAATATTATCCCTTTGAAGGTATGGAGCCTTGAGTGGGATATGCTTGGTGCATGTGATTCAAAAGAGGAACTTCTTGAAGCTCTAAACAACATGAAAATGGTGAATCCTCACGTTTGATGGCTTTGCATGTAAATTAATGGAGCCTTGAGTGGGATATGCTTGGTGCATATGATTCAAAAGAGGAACTTCTTAAATCTCTAAACAACGTGAATATGGTGGATCCTCATGTGTGATGGCTTTGCATATGAATTTTTTAAGAAGATATGGACTGCAGTCCATCATGATATGATATGCATCGTGTGGAAGGTGTTTCATAATGAAAACTTGGTGCCATCGCAACACCTGTAGTTGTACCTCTTGGTGCGGCCCTTTTTCCATAAAAGGGTGGCTTAAAATTGCCTTCCTAGAAGAAGGTCTAAGGGGCCTTCCCAAAAAATCTTGACTACTAGGGTGTTTGTGATCTCGTGGCCATCTCTAGTCCCCCCTTTCCATCAACAATTTCTACCACATAACATGCATATTGCATTGCATCGGCTACAAAGATCGTGTGCCACATTCGAACATGGACTTGGATCTTATGGTTCAATTCACACACAGAGCGCTTTGTATTACACTTGTCAATGTCCATATAAAAGACATATTTCACTAGTTCCATGAACCTCGTCTCGTACTTTTCCATCATTCAACCTCCTTTAGCCAATGCATGAAAGGCTCCAACTAGATGTTATATAAAGTACTATGGTAGGAATTTCTTTCAAAACCTCTCCTCAAATAATTCCTAGGTGACCGTATTGGCAATGGCATTTACATTTTTGTCTAGGTTTTCCCACTAAACTAAGGCATTATGTTGAATTTGAATAATGGTCATCCTTTTGATTGGAGGTGTACTTCCTTGGTGCAAAGCATCTCATCATGCCCTCAAGCCATACTTCAACATTTTCCCCTTTACAGCCCTCCCAAAACTTAGGGAGTATGATTTTCTTAAGATCTTTAGCAATGTCCTAAGGAGGAGGTCCCATATCTATGTTTCTTGACCCTAAAAAGATTACCATATCTTGTCTTAGGTGGGACCCTCCCCTACCTATCATTGGTCACCCTCTAAGTGTTTAATTTATAGCATATAAGGAGCACAAAATGAGAACCAATTCCACCACCACCTCAAGTGATGGTTGTGATGCCTTGTTTTTGAAATAATCTTGATCTATCTAGCATAATTTAAATGTGATTTTATGTGTTCTTAGCTCTTAGTTCAATCTATTTATAATTTGATTAATACTATGAAGGATTACCAATTTACTTTGATAACTTTCAACCCAATTTGTTCAGTAAGATGTTAAGTTTTGAGCTTAAGTTGCTCATATTTTAACAATAAACTTATATTACTAGTAGTAGTGGAAATATGTTCTCGACCTTCACTGTTATATACTACATTCAATTTAAAGGGAATGCAATACAAAATTACGATACAATTTGCATTCTAATTTAATGTTTCCTATGAACAACATTAACAAAATTTAATTTATTTATATTTTATATCTTAACTAGGTACGACTAGAGGTCTTCAAAATTATATCCTTCTTCAAGTAAGTAATTATTCAAATACAATTTATTAAACCTTAAAGATCCCAAACCAAGTTATTGTCCATCGATTTGTATAAAAAATAACTATAATTACTTGTTTAAGTAAATTGTGTAAGGGTCCAACCAATGAATTTGACCAGACAATCCCAAGTTTAGGCTCAGCTACAGCGCCCATGGTAATTTAAGGCAATAATCTACCATCAAATTGATGTCCCTTTGTTGAGAATAGCCATATATCAATCGATGTGGAATGGATGCAACAAATCATCCAACTTGAGAATACAATAGTTGTTGAAATTCAATCATCACAATTTCAAGGAAATGTGAGCATATCCCTATCCATCTCCAAGGTTGCACGCATCTAAAATCTCTCTAGCTTCATGTATCTCAAAAGGCTCTATGTCCCTAGGCATCACATAGATGAAGAGTCACTAATATAGAGTTGGCGAAAGTGTCTTATTCGATCCTCAATTCGTATTATTGATCTGTATCATGTTAATAATGAAATGAAGATGGTAATAATAGGCAAAATAACACATAGATATTTCCAAGAGCATAGTAGTACAATGAAACCCAAACTCAATTAATGAATGAAACAATGGAAACACTATAATATGCAAAGCAATACAAATTGGCTAGAATGGTGGTAGCTTATATATGAGAGGCTAAAATCCCATGAAAAGAGGCTAAAATGTATTTTATAAATGCTAACAAAACCCTAAAATGCAAGAACCCTAACCCTAACACAAAATTGAGATGAATATTAGTTGTCCAGAAGACGGGAGCCTTGATAGGACCATAAATTTTTGCTTGTTTGTCCATTTTAGGTCGTCCTTAGCTAGTTGGAAAGAAAATTAAAAGATCAAGTGAATGCCCAAACTCATGTGTATTTGGGGTGGAAAAAATATGGGAAAGCCTCAAAAAATGAGTCAAAAGTTCCAGATCAAAAAATTGTCAAAATCAAGATTGTTTCTAATACGGATCTAGACTTCCACCTAGATTAATTATCTCACTTTAGGAAGCAATGGTATCCATTGTGTCATTTCATCCATCAAATGGGGAAAATTCTATTTAATCTAGTGCCTAGTGAACCACTTTCCCTAGTGAAGAAGTTGTCATGCTTGGATAACCTAATAGAGTTGTATGTTTTGTTAGTGAGTGCCCTCCATCTTGGAGTTTGTGATCTAGTTGATTGTAGAATGCATAACACAATCAGGGTTGAGTTATGTAGGGGCCAAGTGCTCTAGCATCTCCGATGTGTCCAATAGAAAATAAAATATGATCAAAGTAGCTCCACATTAAATATAGGGTGTAAGTTAAGGAAAGGTGGAATACTCAATTCAAAAGCATTCTCACCCACAACCTTGTTGAGGGTATAAGGCCCATATTGGAGTGTTTTGAGCTTCTTATGGGGATCTATGAGTTTCTCTTTCTATAAGTGAAACCATGCCTTATCACCAAACTAAAACTTGCGTGAAACCCAACGTTGGTTGTGTCATTACTTGTACCTAACATCATATTTTTGTAAAATATCATGAATTTGTTATTGGATGTGTTGGATCTATTCAACAAAATTGGTTGCTCTATTTTCCTCGATCATAGCATGGGAAGATTGTTCATGTGTATATGTAATAGGGAGAGCTACATCAATTGGGGCTAATGGTTAGAACTCCAAGCACACCTGAAAAGGGTTTTATGGCAATAAAATTGTGAAGGGCTCTATTGTAGTTTTGTTGAACATAATGAAGGCTTTCATCCCATGTACATGGATGCTTGGAGTTGTACATTATGAGGTTATGCACAATCACCATGTCGACTACCTCTATTTTCCCATTCATCTAGGAGTGGAAGGACTCTATTTGACTAGCTTGGTGTCCATCAATAACCACTTGCTAGAACAACAAGCACTGAGGTTTTTGTTGTCCATATTTGAAATAATGGTCCATGGAAACCCAAAATGAAACCAAACACACTTGAAGAAAAGCTTAACAGTGGCTTTTGTTTTGATGCTCTTCTTAGAGGGTGCCAAAATGGCCATCTTAGAGAATTGATCAATAATCACAAAAATACAATAGTTGCCATGCTTGGCTAAGGGAAGACCTAACATATAATCCATGGAGATTGATTCACAAGGTTTATTTGGAGTAGGTAAAGGAGTGTACAATCCATAGTTCTTGATGGAAAGTTTAGCGATGGTGCAATTGCTCTATGATTTGATATACTTGTTGATGTCCTATTAGAGATTTGGCTAGCAAAAGTAATTATGCAGTATTGCCACTATTTTCTCCACGTCGAAATGCCCTGGCACCTTATTGTAATGCATCTCCCAAATCATATTCTCATGCTCATCTAAAGGAACACATATATGGCATAGATGGCATAGAATTCCATCTCAAAGGTGAAGTTCTAAAACTTGTTTACCAAATCCCAATGTCTGGAATGTAGTGGTGAATTCAATATTGATATCATACAATTGGGGCCACTTGGAAGCTTCATGTCCACAAGAATTAAGCATTGTGGTTAATACCACAACTAGATATCGGATGAGGCAATTTGCAACTCAATTTGTGGTTCCCTTCTTGTACTTGATGTTCAAGTAGAATTATTGAAAGTACATGAACCACTTCTAAATTTTAGGGATAATTTTAGGGGCTAAATTTCGCTCATGGGCTAATTTTCCATGTTTTTTCCAAAAACGAGATCTGCTATTTTAAAAATGATTCGCCCAAGTTCTATAAAATAAAATTATTTTACCTTAAAAATCGCCAAAATTTTATAAAAACTATATAAAATACTTAGAAATTTGAATATTTTTACAAAAATATCGCCAAACATTTATAGTTGACATATGAAGGTTTAGTAAGATTCGTTGAGCTTTCTACATTTTAAAATAAATTTCCATCCTTAAAATCATCCCTGCTTCTAATATAAGTTGTTTTGAAACTTTCCATGTGTTTGTATGAATTGTAGGTTTTTTTGGTCGGTGTGGATGATCATTTATTTTCATAGAATACACTATTTCCATTGTAAACTATGTAGAGAGTGTCTCACTATGATAACTTATCGAATATCCATGTTAAGTGAGGACAACACTAACAACATAATCCAAGGCATTTGTTTCAATGTTGAATGGTTGTTGCAGTTCTTGCAAAATGAGGGTTGGTGCTGAGTAGAGGTGACATTTTAGATCCTTGAATACTTTCTATTATGACTTAACCCAAACAAACTTAGCTTTGGCTCCACCCTTGGTCACCTAGCTTAGGGGCCAAGTGATATGAGAGAAACCCAACACTAACCTATAATAGAATTTGGGGAGGCTCAAGAGGGTGTGAAGCTTGATTACTATCTTCGAGGATATTCCATGGTGAATGACTTGGATCTTGGATGGATCCACATGCACATCGTGCTCATCCACATTGTATCCCAGATACTAAGTTCTTTGATGCCAAACGAGCACTTCTCTATATTAGCATATAACTTGTGTTGTTGCAAGGTGTTAAGCACTTCTTGAAGGCACTTTTAGATGCTCCTCCCATGTTCTATTGAAGATGAGGATACAATATAGAAATATGAACATGAAGGAATTGGTGAATGGTTGCAAGATATCATCCATCATTCTCATCACAAAATTCAAGCAAGGAAACATCAAACAATACCTCATCTTTAAAGGGTTTGATGCCATAGTGCATGTGACATTATTGAGTGATGCAAATGTTTCATCCTTGGCTTAGACAATTGATAGTGTATCGCCAGGGGTGCGATGTGGTTGGTAGCTTAAAATTCTTAAGTTCCTACTATATTTTTGGGCATATGGGGTCAATTAAGGATTCCTTTGAATAGATTTGAATGGATATAGGGTGATGACTAGGGTTGTTCACTACTAACCCTAGAATATCCTCCTAGTCTATCACTAGGTCTTCAAAGATAATTCAAGAAGGTTCTTCACTAGTAACCTTCCAAGATATTTAACAAAAAGGGTTTGTTCAAGAAGATCCAAGAGAATGCACAACCATCACTACAGAAGCAACATGACACTTACATTCATTCATAAACAAAACCACAAGATAACAAGAAAACACTTACTCAGTAAATCTTTCATCCATAAAAACCCTAGCGATGAACATCCATGAAGTAGAAAAGAATCCACAAGCACATCTTCTCCAAAAAGTCACTCTAATTAGCCATCCATAGTGATTTGTAAGAGATAGAAAGTAGTAGTAGAGAAGTAGTAATAAGTCTCCACAAGTAGCAATCATTTACAAGTGAGAAATGCTTCTCTTATTTATATGAGAGATCAAACACATTCTCATCCAATAGAAGTCATCAAAACATAAAATAATGCCTTTATCTCTCACAAACCCTAGACATAAGGAAAAAAGACATAAAATATACAAAATACATGAGTGGATAGGTCACTAAGACCCCCAACAATGCCTCCAAGATGAAGTAAAATAGCTCAAATGTCAATTTGTCCCTCATAAATGAGTGCTCGCATTAATAAGTGAATGACTCACTCAAATATGAAGTTTAGGGGCTCCAAACGTGAAAATTTTTCATGAAGAGGTGCAATGCTTCATCTCCAAGCGATGTATTAATCCCTAAGAGGTGTGATGTCTCATCAAAAGGTGTCATATAATCATAAAAAGGTCCAACGTCACCTCAAAAGCTTCAATGACCCATCAAGAGGTGTCAAATCATCATCAAAGTGCAAAGTCCCATCATCATAAGGGGTCACATCATACCCCATAGGTTCTTGGGTGTCTCATCAACGGAGCCATGTCATCAAAGGGCTCAATGTCCTCCAAAAAGTGTGGAATGACTTCTCTCAAGTGGAAGGAACAACCTCCATGAAGTGTGCTTGTAGCCCCTGAATGTCCTCAAAAGGACCAAGGTGTCAATCAAACATGTGGCTATGTGCAATCCATCATCTAAGGAGGGGCTCATGTAGTCCAATGCACCATGAAAACCGGAGGCATGTACACACATCAAGCAAAACATATAAAGTGAGTCATGTCAATGCAAAATCCATTAGATAGATCACATTATGTATCATCTTCAAACTTCACAATAGCTTACAAAGTTATACAATTTACCAATTTTAGGTATGGGAGGATCATTAATACCCCCATTAGGTGTGCCAATACCTAGGATAATAAGTATGCCCCAAGAAACCCATCAAGGAGCATGTGCAATGGCATATGGTATGGTTTGGGGTTTACTTCATGGATGGTGGCATAGTTATGAAAGGTTATGTATGATAGTCATCCTCGTGAGCGCCTTTGTATGAGGGAGCACTTAGGCAATGAGCTACCCTTTCCTCAACACTGTGTCTTTCCAAACCCTTGTTTTCCTTTTTCTTTATTCAATCAACCTTTTTGGCTTTTGATTTTCATTTACTAAGTTTTTTTATTAGGTATGCATTCATTGCATAAGACTTGAGGTGATGGCATCTTAGTGAGGGGGCATAGCTCATGCTTCTCTTTCTTTCTTGTTTTTTATACTTTGCTTCCCTTTCTTGTTTCTTTTCTTTGCATTTTTATTTTTAGCATTTTCTCTTTCTATATCATTTTTAAAAAAACAATCTACATCAACCTCGATCATTTTAGCTCCTTCTTCTCATGAGGATTGTGAGGCATGAACCTTTATAGGTGACATATGAAAACTAACCCAAAACATAGGATAACACAGAGGGAATAGATGGAGTGTGTTATGCATGGACCGTGATATGGAAATGTTACCCCCATTAAGTCCCCCCAATAGTACAACCTTTCCCCAGAGTGACAACACTTGACTAGGAGACAATGATGAACACCAAGGTGAAACAAGGAAAAAGGTCTAAATTCAAAGCATATAATCCAATTCAACCCATGATCACTATTTCCATTCCCAAAACATTGACATTATCACTAGATATGAAGTATCAAACCAATGTGCCTTTGTATGGCATGCATCATGTCATCTTATGTGAGCGAGCTAAGCATGTAATAGAAGGAATATGTGGGCAACTGTCTGTGGAGAATCTCAAATGTCATCATCAGAACTTTTGTTTACACTATGGATCATGGAGAAAAAATCTCCTCTATGTTGTAGGAAAATCTTCCTGCGGACAGGTAGATTGCCTCAAAGAGCTAGACCCTAAACTCTAAGACAGAAAGTGCTTAACGTGGACACTGACTTCCTTTCAAATCTATACAAACTAATGCATGAGAAGGAAGGAGAACAAAAGTACCTCTTTATCGACGTTTGTCCCTGCACGCTCCGAGTTGAGCTCCAAACTCTCGCTCCTCGATGAGTCCTATAGACAAACAAAGTACGACCACTTCCTACTCTATTGATATTAGCTTGAAAACAGATCTATCTATCAACGATAAGTTCATGTAAAATCAGACACAAACTAGAAAGAA
>SNQJ01S0073762.1:31444-49649 GCA_010110895.2 Picea sitchensis
AATTTATACATGATGATGTCTGTGATGTGTTTTAATTTACATGTGATGTACAATTTTGCTTTCCTTAAATCTTATATATGGGCGAGATATCGATCCATGATGTAATTAGATAACGAATCTGAAACACTGTTGAGTTCTCTTGGAATGTGTCTATATTAAATGTAATCAAACATTCGTTCAAGACGACGAACTTGCAGGTGGAGACGTAGCAGGATAGGATTACGGATAGCGTAGATACGGTTAAGTTGATAGACCACGAGTTGGGAGTCTAAGTAAACAATGATACAAGAGATACCTAGGGAGGAGGCTTGGGTCAATAGTCCGATGACAGCGTGATATTCTGCTATATTATTGGTCGCTGGTCCTAAGCAAATACCTCCTGAACTCACCACCTCGTCAAATTGGTAAATGACCCATGTTGCCGAAGCAATGTTCCGGGTATGTCGACTAGCGCCATCCGCAAACCCGAAAAAGATAGGAAAGGAAGACGTCATTTGCGCATGAAAACACAAGCACATTCATGAGTGGCAAAGGTAAAGACTCGAGCACGTGAAAGAAACAGACACACCAAACTAAAATACAATAATGTACAAAGTACACATGCTGGGTAATCTAGGCATAGTACTTTTTAAGGTAAAGCCCGTTTCGGGGCTCTCCTAGGGAAATTCCATCATGATCTACTAACTCGTAGGCGCCTCTGTGTAGAACACGCTTCATGATGTAAGGACTGTGCCACAAAGGTTCTAACTTACCTGTCCCCAATTTGTCATGAGCTTGTTCATAGGTGAGGACTAAGTCTCCTTCTGCAAAAGTCCGAGGATGGACGAATTTGTCGTATTGACTCTTAATTCGTTTATGATGTGCCTAGTTAACGAGAACGACATCACGACGTGTCTCATCCAGTTTGGATAGATATAAGAATCATTCTTCTTTAGCAGAAGTATGGGGTAGGAGTTCTACTTTGAGTTTCAGTGATGGAATCTCACACTTGATTGGTAGAACGGCTTCGATGCCATACACCAACTGGAAAGGAGTAAATCCAGTTAAGGTTTTCATGGAAGTGTGATAAGCCCAGAGAGCGGAGAAAAGTTGTAGATGCCACGATGTCTTGTTTTCCCCTACCATGCGTTGAATCATGGTTTTCAAGACTTTGTTGATGGCCTCAACTTGTCCGTTGGCCTGAGGGTAGTAAGGGGATGAGTTTTCATGGCGAAAACCCAATTTGACATGCAGTTCGCTCATCATCTGGTTCTTGAAGTGTGCACTGTGATCAGTGTCAATGGTGCGTGGTACACCAAAATGAGTTATGATATGGTTGAAAAGAAACAGAGTTGTGGTACGACCATCATTCAGAAAGGTAGGCATAGCCTCAGCCCATTTGGTAAAGTAGTCGACGGCGACGATTATATAACTGTGCCCCCCGGCTGAGGTAGGCTTACATTGCATGAAATCGATACCCCACTTGGCGAAGGAGCCGATGGCGATAATGGGGTGCAGCGTAGTAGGGTGGGTGTGTGCCTTCTTGTTAAAGACTTGATAGGGTGGGCATTTTTTGACCGCCTCGATACAATCTTTGAAAATCAAGGGCCAAAAGTAACTGGCACGTAGTATTTTTTGGGCTGTGGCCATCCCAGAAAGGTGACCGCCACAGGCGCCAAGGTGACAATCGTTCAGAACACATTCAGCCTCCTCATGAATCAGACATCGTCGAAGGATAGTGTCAATACCACGACGATACAAGGTGTTGCCGACGATAAGATAATGACGAGAGTGGTGACGAATACATCGACGCTCTTCACGAGAAATGTTAGGCTGAAAGCATTGGGTTTGGAGGTAAAGGAGGATGTCTTCATACCAAGGATCATAGGTGCTGATGAGGAAAAGAGATTCATCGGGGAGAGAATCTCTAGGTTCGATGTCTTCATCGGCACGAGGGAGAGCACAGATAAGCTCTGCAAACACCAGGGATTTCTTGGCTTTGGACTTTGTGAATTCAAGATCGAATTCCTGAAGGATGACGATCCATTTAGAATATTTGCCCCCAAGTATTTGACGTGTCAAGACATGGTACATGGGGTTGGAGTCCGCAATCACTGTGGTGGTGCGTAACAAGATGTAATGGTGGAATCTTTGGATAGCGATGACGGCTGCCAGAGCCAGTTTCTCAACATGTGAATATCGGAGTTCGGGTCCATATAGACTCTTGCTCAGGCAATAAATCACATGTTCTTCACCATTGGGATCCTCCTGAACTAACACCATTGCAATAGTGGAAGTGGAGGCGGCCAAGTAAAGGATGTAGTCCTTTGTATACTCCGGAGGGTGCAACAAAGGTGTGTGGGTCAAGGCGTGCTTGAGAGCATCAAACGACCATTGGGCGGTGTCATCCCAGATGAAAGGGGTGTTTTTATGAAGTAGCCGCATGAATCCTTTAGTTATCTCGGCGTAGTTGCAAATGAAACGACGAAGGAAGTTTTCTTTGCCTTGCAAACTTTGGAGTTGGGTTAAATTGGTAGGTGGGGGTAAGGCTAGAATGGCCTTAATTTTTAAGGGATCCACCCTGATCCCGTCTTTAGAGACAATGAAACTGAGGAGTCAACCAGATTCGACAGCAAAAATGCACTTATGTGGGTTCAAGCGAATATGGTAGAACCGACATCGAAGAAAAATCACCCATAAGTGATCAATGTGATCGGATCGATTGGATGAGTGGGCAGGTAAATCGTCGAGGTAAGGCTCTGCGATATGCTTGATATCGTGGAAAGCGTACGACATGGCCCACTGGAAAGTAGCACCAGGATTTTTGAGACCAAAAGGTAGCTTTTGGTAAGCGAAAGTTCCCCATGGGAAAATAAAGGCTGTCTTATGTTGATCAACAGGTAAGATTTCAATCTGGTTATACCCAGAAAAGCCATCCATGAAAGAGAAGATTACGCTCCCTGCGCAATTATCGATGATTTGGTCGATGAAGGGCATAGGGTAGTTGTCCTTTGGACAAGCTTTGTTGAGATCCCGATAGTCAACACAAACACGGATGGTTCCCTGTTTTTTGGCAACCAGAACAAGGTTGGAGACCCATTCTGTCAAAGGGACAGGATAGATAAAGCCAGATTTTAGAAGTTTCTCAACTTCTGCCTTTATAGCTGCGATTTTCTTAGGATGAACCGGGCGGAGTTTTTGTCGAACAGGTTTTGCGCCAGGGTAAGTCTTGATTTCATGTACGACGATCGAAGGGTCGATCCCTGGCATTTCCTCGTATCTCCATGCGAAGACATCGCAGAATTATTTAAACAAAGCGGTGTAAGAGACCACTTCTTCGGGTGTGCAATTAGCACCAAGGTTAATGTTTTCCATGACACATTCTTTGATCGAAATATCCATAACGATCGTAGTAGAGATGTTACCCATATTCCCCTCAGAGAGAGTATCTTGTGTGAGGATAGGAGATTGCGGAGCATCGGTAACACCGGGAGGGAAGACATAGTGTATGTCTTGGTGAATTTCTTCCAAAGGCGGAAGGAAAGAGGATCGATGATGGTTATCATCCCAAGGTAGATCGTCAATACTAAGCATTTCCATAATAGATTCATCAGAAGGAAAAATTTGGGAAATGTAATCGACGGTAGATGATAGGGAATCCAACCATGAGGGCACCGAGTAGGCATCAGGTGCCAATAAATGTGGGTTGTTTGGAGAGGGAGAGGCATATTGAATAGTTACGTATGCGTCCTCAGCTGGGCTAAGTGGCATAGTGTCACCGAGCACATTGAATTCCAAAGGACTAGATACAATCCAAGGATTAGATGATTCCAAGGATTGATAAGGCATAATCGAGATCATATTGACGGTGGAAATATGATGCGCGGTGGGTGGAAGTGGTGTAGGGAAAGTACCCATAAGGCTAGAATATTTTAACAAGCCAACACCAACGCTTTCATACGTAATGGGATGGTCTCCCAAAAAAGGAATGTTGTTGGTAACAGGGACGCGAGCGTCGGGTGTACAGAAATCGAGTTGATCGATAGTGACAATTTTACCTTGATGGGGGAATTGTACACATCGAAACACCGACGAGGCGACGATAGTCATAGCGTAGAACCAACTTCTTCCAAGTAGTAGGTTGTAATCGAGGGGGGCATCGACCACCTCGACATCAGCGATAACAGTTTTGCCGCCCAACTGAACGGTTAAGGATTGTAAAAGTCCGTGTGGATGAAAAGCTCGCCCATTGAAAGCGCGTAACATCGTAGGGGATTTGTTAAGGGTAGGTGANTTGGTGGATTTGTTGATTGTGAACAACAACATCGATTTGAAAAGCTAGCTAGTGGGAGAGTCGTGGTTGATGATCATCCAGATTAAACGTGAGGTTATTTGATGACTCAGGATCGAAAGTGCCGATAGTAGCTAGGAGCGTTCGACGTTGGCTGGGACAGTGTTGTAGAACTTCCAAGGTGGACATAGCACATGGTGTTTGGGCCAAATCTTCTACAATGTTGTAGTTTTGGGCAGCCCGTGAACTAGGATTGAAGGTAGATTTCCAGATAGTGCTCTTAGGAGGGCGTAAAATGGAGTCAAATGAAGGTTTCTCAATCTGAAGTGGCCCGGATGGAGGGCTAGCAGATGGAGGACTAACGGAAGATGGTAATGGGTCCGGTACGGAACCATTAGTAGTCTTCGACTTATCAGGTTTAACTGGCGTGTCATATGTCGCAGTGCGAGTGGTCAGATTAATCCCGTTAAACATGTAAATGTGGGCACTTGTCGAGGCCTCATCATGGGATTGGTTGGAACTGCCCCCTGTGGTGGGCGTTTGAGCAACCAAAGATTGCTGCTGTGGAAAAGGCTGAGTAAGCACAACGGGTTGTGAATTTCCCTTAAAAAGTTTGGCCACTTCATCGCGATGTGGACAGTCTCGAGTGTAGTGATTGTCACCACACATGAGACATGGGAATTTCGGTTTTCGTTGTGGTTGTTTTCCAGCAGCAGGGGTTTGTGGTTGATTTTTTGGTTGTTCGTTGTTATTGTTTTTCTTTGGTTTATTTCTTGCTTTCTTCTTTCCCCCAAGTTGTTGTGAAGGGGTCGATTGGACTGCATTCACCTCAGAGACCTGAGTTTGAGGGGGGGTAGAAGAGGGTGTAGTCGGGTTGGGAGCAGTCGTCGAAGTGGGCCGCTGAGTTGTTCCAGTCGACTGGGAAGTAGATTGGGTTTTGACGGAGCCAATAATTCCATCCGCGTGCGAGGCAGACGATGGTTTGGATGGATCATTAGTGGCACGGGTAGCATTCGGTATCAACTTGTACAGAGTACCAGACTGCGAATAAACCAAGTCTAAGTACTGAGCTCGAGAAATAGCTTCTTCCTCGGTGACTACACCACCCATCGCAACATCACGAGCGATTTGGGGTAGCAATGATTTAGTGAACCATTCCACTAATAATTGGTCAGGAATGACCGCTTTGATTAGCCTTTGTCGTTGTCTCCATTCATGAATATGATCGGAGATATGTACGAAGGTTGTCTGATGAAGGGAGGTTAATAGTTCAGTACCCGTATCGTATCGAATGGGTAGTTGGAAGTGTGTGAGGAAGGACATGGCGAGAGAGTTGAAATACTGAAAAGAGGCACGTGGTAGTTCAATATACCATTTTGCTGCAGAACCCGTAAGCGTTCGTTGGAAAAGACACAAACATATAGAATCGTCCATGAGGGAGTTGGATGAACACCACAAATGGAAAGTCATCACGTGATTGTTTGGGTCTTCTCTAGACTTTCCATCGAATTTTGGGATATAAGAAGGAAGTTTAGCTGGAATAGTTGGCCAAACTGGAGAATGATAAATAGGATCATTCGTTAACCGAGACAAGTCTGGAAGGTCCAGGGTTGCTAGAAAAGGTAGTTGTCGGTTAACCTGTGGGTAATGTTGGTGTGGTATGGGGACACCAGTAGGGCCATACACTGGGTTATGCGGATAATTGTAACTAGTGGGCCCTCTTGTATGAGGTTGGTGTTGACCAGGGTACACAGGATTTGAGGTGTTTTGAGAACCATGTGCGAGTGGAGGATAACCGAATGGGTTTTGAGGATTATAAGATGGATTTGGCGTTTGTCCATAAGGGGGTTGTTGTGGATCTTGAGAATTGTGTCCTGCCGAGAACTGTGGATTTCCTGGAAAAGGGATGTTCCACGGATTAGGTTTGGCAGACACGTTTTGTCCGTACGGTTGATGGTAGGCTCCGGATTAAGGTTGCCCCCCATCATGGGGGTGCCCCCCAAATGGAATTTGTCCTCCGATGGGAGGATGCCCCCCAACTTGAGGTAGAGTTCCCAGAATTTGAGAGCCAGACATAAATGATTGACCGATACCGCTGAATGGATTAAGACCACCAAGACCGATCCCTCCAGGTTGTTGGATAGGTATGGAACTTCCCGGTATAACTTGGGTAGTAGTGGCAGTGGAAAGATTCAGTGCTCTGTACCCAAAAGGGAGTGATGATGTAGGTCTTGGTGTTACTGGTGTGCCAATAGCAGCTTGGCTAACCACCGCATTACCGGCGAGAATGGTTGGAATGTGAGGGACCATTGTAGAATGGGCCGTCTGGAGAGAAGAAGTAGACCTTGGGACAACAGACGATGTGTTCGGACCAATGGATGGTGTGGCCCTAAAAATGGTAGTGCCAGTAAAATGGTTTAAGGGTACGGTGTAAGTGATAGGTGCGTCAACACCCATCCCTGTTCCATAAAGATCCTGCACCATGCGTGGCAGACTTCGAACAATGTCTGCGGTCCAAAAGGGGTCATCGGCTAAAGGGTTTGAACGAGACCCAGTTGGAATGTCAGAAGGATTGATGACGACAAATTCACCAACTGAATTGAGTTGGAGGACACATCGTTCATATCCCTCTGGAATGCGAAAAGCTTCCGGAGACTCTGAAACAATTCGAAAATTCTCTAAAGGAGTGGGAACTTCTTCTTGGGAAGTTGTAGTGTCTTGAACCTCACTCTGTTGAGGAGATTCCTCCGTAGAATGAGGGGGTAAAGGGGTGTTCCCTTCCATATTTTCTGGAGGAAGTCCCTATAGCCTCCACGAACGACGGGGAGGGTCGATGTTGGTGAAAAAGAGTCGGCGGAAAAGATCTATGGCCAACTACCGAAAAGAAACAACATACGCTAATAGAATCTAAGAATCACAACCAAGCAAACAAGACCTTCTCTCGATGACTGTACTAGTTGGTGATGAAATACAACGTCGCGTGATCAAGTCAAGAAGGGGCGGGGATATGGTGGAATGGTTACAATGGTGACATGCTTAACGAACTTACGCCTTGGTGCAAGCTTCCACGCAGTAATTGTGGATTTACCCTCCAAGGAGCCCGAGTGAGTTTGACCAATGTCTGCTCCAGGTACTGTGAGACTTCCCTTCACTGTCACCTTGTGTAAGACCCTAAATATTATGGCCACTAAGGTTACCAATTCGTAGTCAGCCCCTGGGAAGGTACAGTCGACAGTCCAATCCGAACGTACGGGCAGGGTATCTAGCCCGAAATCAACTAAAAGGCTTCCACACAGTAATTGTGGATTTAACTTTAAGTGATCCCCATAATACGATCTGACCACTACAATCAGTCAAACCACGGAGGGATAATCCTCGTAGCTCTCCCGAATGCGACCTCGTGCGTAACCCCTGTGTGAGAGGGGGATCCCAGGCAGACTTATGCGACAATTGGATTTGACTCTCCCTAACTCAGGATGCTAATGTTTGTTTCAAAAACTTTGGAGAGTTATGCTCACAGCCTAATCCAAAGTATTAAGCCTAGTCTACTGTTGGTGGAGGATCCTAGAAAAGAAAATGTTCTAGATAATTTTTAATTAGCGTTCATTTTATAGTTGTTCTTTACTCAAAAGGGGGGCACGGAAGTGAAACGAATGGAATTATGACTCAGTCCCAAAAATACATCAAAGATGATAAGAAATCATTTCTTTTCGATGAACATCTATCTAAGGGAGAGAGAGAGAGTTCTTTTCACTAACAAGCACTGATAAGGAATGTCCTCAAACAAATTTTCTTCAATCAAATCCGATGTGGTGCTAAAACTTTTGAAATACCTTCTAATATGCAAAATCGATCATGAAGATGTCTCTTTATTGTTTGTATGTGAATAATGATTAATTCATAACAATGCTCGTCTTGCTAATTATCTTTTTGGATCAATGAAAATCAGACCAACACAAGCAAGAATCGTACAAACAATACACCCTCTCATTGTGATCAAAACAAGAAGCGAAAGAAAAGAAACAATCAAAGAAAAATCAAGAACTTCACACCAAAAGAAATGTCGAAGAACAATGACCTTAAATAAAACCAAATGAAAAGATCCGTAGGCTTCTGATGTCCTTCACCAGAGTTTCTCGCTTAGTCAAAAAGGAGAGAAAGACAATGCATGGGTTTCAAAACTCCAAACAACAGAAAAACTCAAATAACAATGAAGAAAGCCACAAAATCTAAACAACCAGATGTTTGTTCTTCAAAAAGACAGATGTCAAAGTTGAAAAGGAAGAAGCATTGACTCACAGGGAGGCTTAGCAAGAGAAACACAGAGGTAAAACCCTGAAAAGAGCAATTCTGGAAAGTTTTTGGCCAAAAGAGGGTTGGCGCTCTGTTGTCAAGGGCAAGGAGCGTTATAGCACTCTGTGTAAGGCACTCAGGGAGCGTCGACGCTCTGTTAACACAGGCACAGGGGCGCGAGGTTCAAAAATCTCCTAAAATGTAAAAAAATCCAAAAATTGCAGTCTAGTTTCGACAATCAAGCTGAGTGTAATGGGGTAGGGAGTCAATCAGCTCATGAAATCAGTCAAAAAGGGGTGAACCAGGTCTGAAACAATCAAGGGGTAAGACAAGGTATATGAGGAGAAATCAAAACAAAAAGGTTTCGATTGAGGACTCCCCAGTGGAGTCGCCAGTTTCTGTTGTAGGAAAATCTCCCTGCGGACAGGTAGATTGCCTCAAAGAGATAGACCGTAAACTCTAAGACAAAAAGTGCTTAACGTGGACACTGACTTCCTTTCAAATCTATACAAACTAATGCATGATAAGGAAGGAGAACAAAAGTACCTCTTTATCGACGTTTGTCCCTGCACGCTCCGAGTTGAGCTCCAAACTCTCGCTCCTCGATGAGTCCTGTAGACAAACAAAGTACGACCACTTCCTACTCTATTGATATTAGCTTGAAAATAGATCTATCTATCAACGATAAGTTCATGTAAAATCAGACACAAACTAGAAAGAAACAGGCCAAGCGTGTCATATTAATAAGAACGACGACATCAGTACTTACAATCGTAGATGCGAATGCGACAGCTTCGTCAAGTCCCCTTTGTCTAACCCTTGCTCGAAAGATCCATGACTTGGATGATAGCAACTTCATTGATCCCTCTCCTTTAGTTGACTGTGTGTTTCCTATGAGATCATAGGTTTCATGCTAGCAATTCTTCCCCCTTTTCACCATCATAGAGCCTGCTTATATAGGTTAAGAGAAGCTTAACTTCTTGAGGTATCTTTAGGGTAGGTTGAGGAATTCCCTCCTTAGATCAAGGATCTTCTGATTGAACCAAGAATTCAAATGCAACTGCCTTCCAAAATTGAAAGATCCTCCCCTTATTCTCCTCAACGGACCAACCACTGCCCATATTAGACAACGCTCCCTCAAAAGGGGCATCAGGGCGCTATAGCGCTCCCTAGGAGCTCAAGGGGAGCGTTAGCGCTCCAAGGATGGATAACACTCCTTCAGAGGGGTAGTTTGTTGTTATAACGCTCCCTAAGACCTTATGGGGGAGCGCCAACGCTCCTAAGGTTGATGTAGAGGAGCGCTCTCCTTCAAAACCCTTGTTTAAGATCTCCTTTCAGGTGGTAAGAGTTCCTTGACTTCATTTAATCATTCTCCCTCCTCCAAATCAAGTGTCTGAGGTATTCTAAATGTCTCCTTGGTGTCGTCATCATGGCAGTCTGCTTTGTTTGATGTTTGCGACACTTGTGAATGACATGCGACACTTGCGACAGTTGAGAGGAACATGCGACACTTACGACACTTATCAAAGTGAGAAATATTGAGGTGTAACACTCTAGTTACCCATAGATGTGAGGGGGTAACAAGCAGAAAGGTTGGAAACATGTGCATAAACTAGATGGGATCAAGAGACATCTGAAATGAAAATTATGTAACGACAAGTTTGTTGGGTCTTTAAGAAAAGTGATGGACCACCTACTTTCTATAAACTAGAACGCATGGCCTTGGCATGCGCAATACCTGCCACCGTATGAAGTTTGATAGCCATAAGATAAGAGCCTGAATTTTTTAGTACGAATTCTGCAAGATGGGCCCCCAACTTTTGACAGTATATATACAAAAACAAGAAATATTTATTACAATAACATTGGGGGAAGTGAAGGCAATAATAAGACTTCAAAGTTTCTGGCCAATAAGATATCAGAGAAATAAGATTTAAAATTTAAAATAAATAATTATTTTTTAAAACTTTGGATAAAGGGGTGTGTATTTTATGGTCAACCATGAACTAATAGAAAGTCAAGCCTAACTCAAAGCTATATACCATGCCTATCGGCAGGTATAATAATGGTAAAGGAGGTGGTGTCTAAGGATTCCCATGGGTGTCTACATAACTTAGAGAGAACTCTCGAAAATGATTATGTTATACTGGAAAAAGTCAAGGAGGTGAAAGAAAACAAAAAATGGCACATTCAAACATAGATTACAATGGATTACAACCCCTTTCTATCATTTTCTTCAAGCATGGATGGAACTACAAGTTCATCTCAACGAAAATCACGTGGGGTAACACATTAAAATCTCTTTGGAATCTTGTACATAAGAAAGAGGTTGATGATGTTGTGGTTGGCATATTTTTTGAATCTATTGTCCCATTTAAAGTGGCCAAAATCCGTCACTTTGTCAATGCATGTAAGAAAATTACAGATTTTGAAAATAGATATATACCTCCCAATTCTAAGACCATAAGGACCAATCTTCTCAAGAGGTCAAAATAAATAGTGATAAGTATATTGATTAAGATCAACAAGTCTTGGAAATAATGACCAACCAAGGCATCTATCTAACAAGCTTTTCCTTCTCTACCAAACCCTAACTTTGCATTGATCTCTTTCTCATGCCCTTTGGGGCTGCTAGGCCTATACCCATGTCACAGGGAGGATTTGATCCTCCTCTTGACTTTGATTATGATGTTGTTACATTCAACCTACTAGTTGAATCTTTGGGAAAATCCACTGCTAAGTCAACCCATTCACATTTTGTGAAGAAGCTCAATCAAATCCTTGAAATCCACCTCCCTCATGGTCCAACTCATTGAAAATCCCTTACTTTTGTTGAAAAAGGGTTGGTTGGCTAGTTTAGTGGTCTATGTCCCTCTCCTCGTCAAATGGAATCCCAGTTTCTCAGGAATTGGCAGGTTCTGATCAAAGGCGGGCTCAATCATTTCTTCCGTGGATGGGATTTTTACATCTTTTTATTTGAATTTAAGGAAGACAAAGATTCGATCTTTAGAAGTGGTCCCTATTTATTTGGATTCAAAGGTATGTATCTTAATTGTTGGACATTAGAATTTGATCCAGAAGTGGATATCCCTTTAGTTGTCCTGGTTTGGGTGAGTCTTCCTCACTTTCCTCTTCATTACTAGGGGGACGATGTCCTCAAATGAATAGGAAATTCTCTGGGAGAATATATAGATAAGTCGGAACCCAAGTGACCTATGTATGAATGTGCCAAAATATGTGTGGAAGTGGATCTTGAAAAAGGTTAGACAAAATCCTTTTTTTTAATCCTATATGGTTGGTCTCACATCCAATAGCTCAACTAGGAAAAACTACCTTTCAAGTGAAAAATTTTCCACGGATATGGGCACTTTGCAAAAAACTACACAAAACAACCTCAAGGAATTCCTCTCGATAATTCTAAGCAGAGTGAAGAATGGCGGGTGGTTAAGAAGAAAGCATCTTCCAACAAAGGAAATAGACAAAGTTTGGCACCATCCACCTTTAAACATTTTGGGGAACCAACTTAGAAAAAACAATAACTAATGAACCCCTCAAAAGTGAACCCACCAATGAACAAAGAAAAGTAATCAAAACCTCAAGTCATTACTTCAAATCGATATGAAGCATTAGAAAGTGGTTCAATAGACCATGAAATGGAGATGTACTCTATAAGGTAGGAAATTCAGGATCCAATTCCTACCCTTCAAAACTATTAATTCCTAAAGCAAGTAAACCAAATCCTTGATATAGAGGAGGAAAACAAATATGACGAGAGACAAGAGGAGATAGAATCCCCTGTGGAGAATCCCTCTACACATCAAGGGGACATAGTCACAAGAAGGAAAGCACAACAAGATCTTGAAGGAGAAATTCAAGGGGAAAAAACCACAAAAAGAATAGGGAGGAAAATGAACAAAGATAGGAGGGAAGAATAAATGAATCATAAGAAGGCAATGGGACTCCAACAATCCACTGAAATCTCCCTCGATCATGCTAGGAAAAAAAATAAGGGACAATAGGCTTAAGCGTCTCCAAACCCATGAGGAGATGCACATCCCCCAACCCTTAGTTGTGATAGTTCTCTCTTGGAATTGTAGAGGCTTTGGGAGTCAAAGCAAGGCAAATGCTATAAGAGATTTGATCATAACAAATAAACCTTTTGTAATTCTTATTCAAGAGACTAATATGGAGGAATCATATATACTCCAAATGGGAGAAAAAATATGGAAAAATAGTGAAGGGATAACAATAAGTTCAAGAGGTGCATCAGGAGGAATATCAACATTGTCGTATACTTCAAAAATCAGGATAGAGACATCATTTTGTTCGCAACACTAGATTTTGACACGTTTCCAACACATGGACTTAGGTATGCACTTTACTCTTATAAATGTATACACACTTGTTAGCTATCTTGAAAATATCGAATGTTGGGATTCATTGCAAGCCATTCATGAGAGTCTAGATTTAAATTTTTGCATTGTGGTTGGGGACTTCAACACAATATTGTCGAGATTAGAGAAAAGGGGAGGTAGTGATGCGCATGACGCTTTGCAAGGCAAAATGGGATATTTAATTTCTAACAAGGATACAATAGATGTTAAACCATCTAAAGGAAAATATACCTAGAACAATAAGAGGTCGAGTTCGAGTCACATTGCAACCCACCTGAATAGATTTCTTGTCCATAGTGTTTTCTTTATTTTTGACCACTTTACCTCCTCAAAGATAATCCCTTCCACCATATCTGATCACAAGCCCATTGTGTTGTGCTTTGAAGCCCCAAAAAAATTCGAGTTGATCCCTTTTAGATTCAATCCCCTTTGGTTGTAGAATGAGGAAGATTTATCTCTAGTAAAGGAGGTATGGAGACTCCTAGCTTCAGGTTCTCCAAAGTTCATATGAAAAGATAAATTGAAGGAAACTAAACAATTCTTAAAGTGCTAGATAAATTAGTATTCGTGCCTCCAGAGAAATAAAGGTTAAATTGACAAAGGAACTTGTAGGAGATTCAACAAATTATGGAAGAGGAAGACATCATTGAACATATGGTGCAGGTGGAGAGTGTTGCATGTCGAAAAATTCAAGCAATGTTCAGGAAGGAGGAAGAAGAATAAAAACTGAAATCGCAAAGCCTTTGGCTAAAAGAGGGAGAAAATAATGTCTTCTTTCATAAACAAACTAAATCAAGTATGCACAAAAACACTATAAAAAAATCCATCTTGAAAACAAGCAAAGTACAAAAGAGTTTGCAAAAGTGAAGGATGCAACCAAGAAGCATTTTGAAGAGTTATACACTCAAGAGGAAGAATAAAATTTCACAAATACCTGAGATATGATAGAACATATATCAACTATCATAACTAGGGAAGAAAATGTATCTCTTATAAAAAATAAAATAGAAGAATAGGAAATAGTGCAAGCTGTCTGGAGTCTAAAACAAAACAAAGCACCTGGGACTGATGGTTTCTCGATCCACCTTTTTAAATTTTTTGGGGATTCAGTGAAATTTGACATAAAAAAATATGTTGAATTACACCTTAAAAAAGAAAAACGTTGGTGGACCAACCAACTCCACTTTTTTTATCCTCATCCCGAAGAAGGCGTACCCTACCACTTTTGCTCATTTTCGACCAATTTCTTTATACAATTCTTCCTATAAAATTTGAACCGGAATCATTTAAAAAAGAATGAATAAATTCATGCCAAAATTGATCTCATAAAATCAAGGAGGTTTTATGCAGAATAGACAGATAGTGGATAATATCATTCTTGTCCAAGAAGTAATTGACACCAGCAAGGAAAACAAAAAAATGAATGATCATAAAAAATGGACATGGAAAACGCCTTTGACTGGGTTTGACACACCTTTCTATTTGTTGTTTTAAGGAAATTTGGATTTGATGAGGAATTTTTAGCATGGATTCAAGCTTACATTGGATATCCATGAATAGATCATATGATCAATGGAAGGCCCTTTACTTTCTTCAAAATTAACAAGGGATTAAGGCAAGGTTGTATGTTGTCTCCACTATTCTACATAACAATGGAAAAAACTCTAAGTTGAAAATTGGAATATGAAATAAGTATAGGTAGGATTCAAGGTCTAAGCTTCATGAGAGGAGTAAAGGAGATCAATCATTCATAGTTTGCAGACACCACATTGATGTTGGGCGCAACCACAACAATAATCGCCAAAAGGTTCAAAAAGGTGTTAGACAATTTCCTAAATACTTCAAGAGGAAAGGTAAATAACATGAAAAGTCAAATATATGTATTAAACATCTCAAAGGAACAACTACATGCAATATCAAGAATTCTTGGCATTCCTAGTGTTGAGTCTTGGACAACTTTCAAATACTTAGGAATGGCAATATCCCTAGGAAATCCCACTTCACAACTATGGTAGGGTTCATAAATAAAATGGAGAAAAGAATATTGTAATGGGGAGCAATATGGTTGAACCCAACTGGAAAGACAACTTTGATAAAATATGTTCTCTCTGCCTTTCCAATTTATCAATGTGTTGCAATGCTCACACCAAAAGGAATCATGGAGAAAATAGCCAAAAACATAAGAATTTTTTTATGGGGAGGTAAGGTTAACACACAAAAAAAAATCTTTTTATTAATTGGAACATCATTAGATCAAGTATAGACAAGGGACGAATTTCTATCAAAGACCCGACACTAATGAATATTGCTATGGGTGTTAAAATCCTCTAAAGATTAGTTATAGGAACCTAAGAATGGTGGAGGGTCATTATCTTAAACAAATATTTTAGTGGACCACAAAAAAGATGCTTGGACTCTCCCTTGTCAACCATCAGAGAGTCGACCATTTGGAATCTTTTCAAGTCAATGACACCTTTGATTCAATCCAAATTATCATGGGTATCAGGTAATGGAAAATCAATAAACTTATGGTCAGAAAGTATTCTCATGAACCCCTCCTTAGAATCTATAGATAAATTAAGACCTTTAAAAGCATGGTTCATGGGAAATGGCTGCCAAAAGTTATTGGATATCATGGAGTGGAGTGAAGAAGGAAGATGGAAAGGTTGGAAAAATATCCCCTCTCTAGAAGGACTAGCTGATAAAGTAAAATTGTTTTTCAAACTTCTAANAAAAGCATGGTTCATGGGAAATGGCTGCCAAAAGTTATTGGATATCATGGAGTGGAGTGAAGAAGGAAGATGGAAAGGTTGGAAAAATATCCCCTCTCTAGAAGGACTAGCTGATAAAGTAAAATTGTTTTTCAAACTTCTAATGGGATGCACCCTGATTGATCCTAATATGATTGATGATTGAGGATGGGGCACGAAAGACTACACAAAATAAAGAGGGATACAACAAATTGTTACTCGACCTCTTTTCCCTCCAAGATCAAGAATATGGCAGTGTATTGGTAGGGAGACTCTCTCCCAAAAGTGAATGCTTTTTGTTGGATCATGGTTCATGGAAAGTTGTTAACCATTGATAATATTCAAAATTGAGGAATTGAGGGACCTTCTAGATGTGCTCTATGTTGTGCATCAAATGAATCAATACATCTCCTTTTCTCCAAGAAAACCTGGGAACATATATACAAATAAATTAGAGAAAGGGTTGTATTCCCAAGTTCTTAGGTTGAAATGTTTGTTGCTTGGAAACAAAAATATTCATAAACTTTTTAGAAAAAAACAGTCTTCAAACATATTTGGATGGAAATCCCAATATTTTTCTACTAGGAGATATGGCTAGTATGTAATAAGACAATTTTCCATCAAATATCTCTTTCCCCTGCAAGAGTTGCATCATTGGTGTGCAATCTCATCATAGAAGCTATTCAATTTCAAGGATTGAAAGGTTTATCATGGCCAGACCTGGATCAAGAAGGGATATCTCGGGTCAATAATATTCTTCTTTTTCAGCAAGTGGCCTCTGAAATCCATCCACCCAAAAATATATTCAAGGAAAAATGGAAGATAAGATTGGGAGATGAAGAGTTTGCAAAATGGAGACACGACAAAAAGAAATTTAACCTTNTTGTTAAAAGGGAATATAAGCTCATAATAAAGGGAGTAAGGAAGAAATCTGGGTGTTCTCGTCATAATCTCGCTAGAATTATCTAGAGAATAATAAAGAAAGAAAAAAAAAACTCAAAGGGGTGGAATACTTCCACATCTTAAGAACCCTTAATCGAAAAAACAAACACATTGGCTAAAGCAGCTTGTGGTCTAGAACAAGGTGTACTAAGAAATAATCAATTTTTAGAATTAAAACTCCTTCCATAGGAATAATGACTAGAAAACCAAAACTTGATGGGGGGTTTCCCCATACCACTTCATATAATCATGAGAAATTCAATGTAAATTAGCAAGTAAACGTATCGTAGGTCCAAGGCGTCACTTCATATGGCATATTTCTCACCTCATCCTCGATGAATCTCTTATTTGGCATTTGGATGAAGTGTGGGTGAATTTATCATCCATCCCTTATCTTCATCATTATCACAGGTGGGAGATTTCTCCCTTGTTTTCATATCCAGACTCTCATGGAGACTATGGGTGTTATCTTTGGCTTCGATGTTGGTGTTGTTGAAATTTAAATATAATTCAAATATGTAATATTTCTTAAAAGTACTTCTTTTTTATTTATAATTTCTTCAAAGTGAATATGTAGAGATACATGAACATAAATAGAATAGAAGCATGCACGATAACACAAGGATTTTACCCTAGAAAAAACCCTCTCAAGCTTGAGGGAAAAAACCAACAAATGATCTTTCTTATTAACAAATGAATGAGATAGGAGCATATACAAATTTACCACAGCCACACTGGCTTACAACCATGAGATTTTTATGTCCATATCTAGCTTTAAATCTAGCTCAAATTCTGGTAGAAGTTCGCAACCTGAAACCTGAAAGCAAATTTTCCTTGCTGTAGAGATCCCACGAGCAGTAAAGCTTCCTTCTCCACTGCGTCTTCAACAAGTATTTCAGAAACAAATCTCTTTGTCAAGCCCTAAGGATTTCTATTAATAATAATTATTTCTCCATAACTCGTTATGGAAGTCGTCTTCATCACTTGAATTAACTAAGATAACTCGTCTTAGTAACTCAACTTACCAACTCGGCTTTACATGCAGACTTTGTAACTTTAACTTAACAACTTAGCTTTAATATAGGCTTTGCATGACTTGACTTTGATAACTCAACTTTGCAACTCATCTTGATTTTCAACTCGACTTTGCATGACACAACTTGACAACTCGACTTTGCTTTGCAACTAAGTTTGCATGACTCGACTTTATGACTCGACTTGACAACTCGACTCTTTGACAACTTGTCTTTACTGTAGGTTCGACTCTTCTTCTTTCTTCCAACAATCACAAGTCTTTCATGGTGGCCATGGTTTCACATGCCATCATACTAGCTCATCGCATATACATCATTTGCATCTCACGTATAAGAAAGATCAGTTGTCTCAGGATGTGACCATTTGGTTCTCCACTCATGGTCTATTGTTTGGCCTAGGAGAACCTCACACACCACTTTTGCCTACACAAGGAAATACCTCAACACATGAGGTCACTTAGTCTTGTCACAAATAAGATTGATCAACAATATACTCTTGTCTTGGATTTTTCTTATACAAAG
>SNQJ01S0073763.1:0-12564 GCA_010110895.2 Picea sitchensis
ATATAAGCAATTAATGATGATTTTAAGCATTTATTGAGTAAATTGTTGATTGGACATATTGTTGGCTTAGTCATCCTTTTGGATATTGATGAATTGATGGTCTTTCATAAGCTAATTGACAAAACGTTGACTTCATTTTATATATATTGCATTGCTTATTGAATAATATCAGATAGTCATTGAAGTACTAACCCTTTGAGTTATAGCCTGCAAATATATATATTGTGTTGTTGTTGTCTTGTTCCGAGCAGGTGTTTTCAATAGGGCATACACTTCTTTTATTGGTTGATTAGCTGGACTGTCTGACATTGGTGGTAACCTGTGAGGAGGGAACTCTAAAACTTGACCTTGTATTTTTTGCCTCTTCAAACCCCAGGTTACCGGGGACGTCTCCCCTGGGCTAACCTCCCTAAACAGAAAGAACCTCCCCATCGATGTGACATTGGGTGGGGAAGGTTCCTGTTACACCAGTTTGATCTTTATCCCTTAGCCTATGACCTAAACTACAAACTGTGTGATAACAGGTTGTAAGTTGTGTCTTTGTTGTGAATGCATATTTGATCTATCTTTTTTTATATCTACAAAATCAATTAAGTGGTTAGTTCATTGGTGTAATAAATCTAACACGCGCATCTTTCCTTTCTTTTGTAAATCTGTAAGTAATTGTATCTTTGTATATTGTTGAATCATCTGGATATTCTTTATTTGTTCATAATTGTTGTAATTTTTTTATATCTCATTTAATTTGTAAAGTTATTCTTTCATTTGTACTTAGATATTTGTGTTGTAATTTAATTGACCCCATTGTCCAACCTTAGGCACTAGTCATAGTTGACTTAGGGAAAGGGTTGTTTTTTATTAAAGATTTGCATTGCATTGTTGTCTCTCATATAGGCTAGCTTCCCTCTACCTTCAACAAACTAAAATTAACTCCTAGAATTCATTTAATAATTCACAAAGTAACTAGGGTCTACCCCCCTTGGCTTCCCTAGGAGTAAGCCTAGACGAAAGAAATCCAAATCAAGGTGACAGTGGGTTTGGATTTAGTCATTATGCCTCCAAGGAAACACTAAGTGGATTGATACTTTTTCCACTTTTTCAAGTGTCTATGAGGACAACAACACCCCCTTAAGACCTACCTTTCAAGTTCTTCCTGGAATAAGTATGGGTGTCCTTAATTAAGGTCTACCTTTCAAGGCCTTGCTGGAAAAAACTACAAAGTACCCAAACCATGAAGAGAAGACCTTTCAAAACCTTCCTGGACTACTCTAGAGTTGAACTAGGACCACCCTTTTTGGTTGCTTGTTGCATTTCAATAGTTTTAGTGTATGCATATCTAGGGCCCCTTCTATACAATAAGCGTAATGGGATATTTTCAATTAAAAAGGAGGAATTTATATTACAATGGGTTGTATCCCAAAAAACTAACAATGCCCTGACATTATCAAATTTACAAGAGATTTTATGATCCATTTAAGTTCATAGATTGATATGTATTTACAACTTCCTAATATATTCTAATATTTTTTGCTGACGTGTTTACATTTTCTTCCTAAAAAATAGTTAGCATTTTACATTGTATAACATAGAAGAAACAAAACAGAAAGAACTAAATGCAAAAGAATTCTTAATTCGAAACAAAATATTGGATCTTTGGCCAGCTTGCATTGCCTTGAAATTCTCTTTGTTTGCTACTGTGTAGGTTTCTTTTGTTGGGGTTGGGCCAAGTGATTCTAGCAACTTTGCAGCAGCCATTTCCTTTGGAAGTGGAACTCTATCTACCACTGCTAATTTTGTTGTCTTGAGAAATCTGTGGCCTTTATTGAAGTGACAAGTTGTTAAACTCACCAACCATCACTTGCTCAAAATAATGTGGACTCTATTCCTCTTGCAACTTAATCATATTTCAAGGGTTTCATTTTGGTTGATAAACATTGTGTGGCATGGCATTCATCATTGTTGTGCCATGGGATTTTATGGGTATCACACCATTTGTCTGTGTTGTTTGATTTGTCATTCTTCTTCTTTGCATGCATCTTTCGCTCATTGTCGTGAGATTTATTATCTTGCTTTGTGCTTTGCTCTAAGAGTTAGGGTTGCCTTTCTCATCTTTTTCTGTAGCTAAATTCTAGAAGCAAACTCTTTGTCACCCTTATGTTGAATCTTTTCCTCAATCTCGATAGCATAGCAGTGAGCTACTCCCAATGAAGGGACGTCTAGAAACCCTATTTTTGTTTGGATGTATTTGTATAAGCCGGTGTGATATTTGAGAATTGTTATCGCACAATCTGTACTTTGCCCAAAGCCCTAGGCGAGTGGAAACACGATTTTTGTAACAGGGAGTGACCTATCACTATCACCTTAATAGAAACCCCCTTTCTATTTAGGAGTATATCAATGTACCACAGGGGAGACGTCCCCTGTGACCTGAGGGTTTGAGAAGGCTAAGGAAAGAAAGTTCCCCCCTCTCACAAGTCACTCAATTTCACAGGTTCTTTGTGTCTTATAGAGATGAAACAAAAGATAAATGAGGTGTACCTTCTTAGAACAAGACAACAATAGAAAAAGCATGCAAATTCAAGGTACCATATGATGTTAGTGCTTCATAAAACCATGAACCTTTAAGAAATAAGTAAGTTGATGTAAGATTGCAGCAAAACTAATTATCTATAACAACAATGAATTGTTTGGTAACAACCACAATAATTATCCTTCAAAAATGCTTAGAAAAGACAAGAGAATATAGGTCTAATTTGACAGGATGATAGCAAATTGTCAAAAGCAAAGTTGGCAATGTCTAATCAGCTTTTAATGTCACCTTTTTAAGATGAATTTGTTGTTGTAATATGGTTGTAGMAATCTTTTGTAACAACAAGAAGTTAGTTAGTGGATTAGTATAGTTTAAGGTTAGCAAAGGTTAGTAAAGGTTTCAAGGAAGGTTGTTTGAGAGTTGTTTGATCAAATCAAGCACCAAGGTGAGTAGATTAGTGCCTTTTAGGGTATATGGAGTCAACAATAGCAGCAACAGATCTTTTAGAAAAATAGCAATAATAATGTTTATCCAAAGGAGATGGAATGGATGGAAGAGGTGTTGGTAACCCAAGGCCTCAAACACCCAAGTCCTTAAAAGAAAATCGGCTAGAAAATAAGAAGGCTTAGGCCCTAGCGGTTTCTCTTTCCTTTTGACAAATTTGGAATTAATATATGCAATAGGAAATTAGAGTAGGGCTACTAAAGTGCTAGTAAGTAGGGCTTTAGTAGCTACTTCTAAACAAGATGTACTTTTGAGAAATTCAACAAGTGGAAGAATATAGAGAAAAAGATAATAACTTATGTTTCTCTCCTAGGGTTTTGAGCAAGCAATTTCATAATCTTTAACATGAAACAAGTAAAATTTACCACAAGCATTTAACATAAACAAATTGCATATTTTCTACTTACTTCACCAAGAATAATCAAGCCAAACCCTAGTTGAAGATCCTCCACAATGAAAAAATTCCAAAATACACCAAGATTTGCCTCTCCAAGAAGTTGCGCACCACTTAGTTTTAGCCAATAACCCTTAAAGAGGGTCGAATTTCAGACAACACCACTTGCATGATGAGGGATGATGATAAAAATGAGAGTTTTCTCTCTTATTTATACAATATCAATGACCTTTAATTACAGTTAGGTCATAAAAAGTCCGACATGGCCAAATTACATTTAAAATCCAGTTTTTACAAAAATGTCATTAATTAAACCCTAATTCCATCTGCAAGGGTGACATTAGGCCCCTAAGGTGGAACGCTAGACCTCAAGTGCAGAAAGTTTGGCCTCCAAAGGCCCTGAATATTGCCACATGTGCCAACTAGCACAAAACTGCTCATCATAAATGCAAACCCTAACTTTGGATGACGTCAAGGTGAAAATAATGACGTCATGTTCTCTCAAGGGTCAACGTCCAGGTGGAAAGGCAAAACCCCCTGGGTCTAGGTCTGTCGGAGTGTCCCTGGTGCAATGTCCTTCTTTCTTCCTGGTGCAAGCCTCTGGTTTATCTTTCCCCTTGGTGGGGTCACAACATCCATCTGTTTGGCTTTCAGCCCCATGGAGGTCTGACCTAATCATTCCCCTGTATTTACCTGCCCATCGGGCAAAGTCCTACATCAACAACAAGTACGCCCTCCAGGGGATCATAAGTCACAGGTATCATAGCAATGCCAATCACATCTAATAATCAAATTACCCAAACATTTTTCATCAAACCCCACTTTACCCAGACAAATGCTCAAAGACGTTATGCAGTTTAACAAGTCAGGTTTGGAGAAGGTCTCAGGATGTCCTATTGGGCTAATCCTCCTTAAGTTTCAGGTGTTTCCCATGTGAGAACCAATCTAGGTCATGTAAGTGTGTGTGAAGTGGCGTAGGGGAAATGTCTGAGCAGAGGGTGCAGTGATAACAGGGAAATGTAGGTCTTGCTTGTGGGTGCCTCTATAGAGGGTGAGTTGCACCTTATCATGGATGTCATTGTTTCCTAGCCCATTCAATGCCTTTTATTCTTAGTCTTATTGCTTTTGGGTTTTTTTCTTTTCAAGGGAAAAGATGGGGGACAATGTCCTTGCATGGTAACTAGAGGTGACAACATTACCCACAAGCATTTCACGGAAATGAGAAGGCTAGCTCATGATGAGACCCCATTTCTCTTAGTTATGCCACCAAGAGCCACTACCCTGGCTTGGTGACCAGATAGATGGTAGTGTCATACCCCTACATGCCCATGCACCTAATAGGTTGGCTCATGATGAAACCCCCCATCCACCAACTAGTACCTTGAGTTTTGATTTATCTTATGGGTCCCCTTTTCTTACTGAGAAGATTTTTATTGTTTTCTCGAGAATCCCTGGGCGAAGCATCTCAAAGGTTTCATTTTGGCTTTTAACTCTTGCAAATTATTTTTACACTATGGGCCTTTAACCCCTTCTTCCCACAAGGAAAGGTACAACGCTTCCTAGCATGGAAAACCCAATGCCCTAACCAAGGTGGGGGGAGATGAGAGGATTAATGATGGAAAGTGGAAGTATCGAGGGAATGGACGATGACCTTTCATATACCCACCCAATGGAAACTCATCCTAAAGGGGAATCAACTTACTAGGGCATTATGTCACCCTCCCAGATATGAACAAGTTAAAGAGAATAATTTCCAAGCAAACGTTATGAAATGAAGGAGAGTTCAGTGCAACATATTCAAGTGCTTCAAAAATCAGAGTGACACATACCATGATACCCAGACTCATTACCTCATGGAGCAAGACTTACTTCTACTTCAGGACCAGGCTGGTGGGATGGATGTTGTTGATAGATGGATTGCACTGAAGAAAATATGGGCCCTCTGGGGCCATGCTCAAGTCATCCGACTCTCGGCACTCCATGTCTATGACCTGTGGGCCTCGAGACATGATCTCCTTAGTTATCCCTAGGATAGGGGATAACATCTGGCTCCAACTCTGGCACATGTGCTCACCGTAGAGCTCATGAGAACCTCAACATCTCTGGTATGACATGTATCTGTTAAATCTCAACAAATGTGTCAGTAATCATCAGGGTGGTGATATCACCCCTCGCTCATATATGATATAGTGGAGTAAAAGTAAGCATGCATATATACATAATGAAAGAATGCAAAATGAAGCTACACTATACTAGCATGATATGCATATGATATATACAATGGATGAAAATTCCTAATCTTACCTCTACTTACCTGATGGTTGAATGCTAGGTGTAGTCAAATAACCAGTGAAACCATCCTAGCAATATCTCATAATACATGTCCCTGAGATTCATCATAAACCAAAACAATAATAAGTCTAGCACAAAAATAACATGAGTTAGAAAATGCATTGTATCATCAAAAATCGTAAAGTCTAGCTCATGGAGACGCAAGGGAGGGACAAAATTATTCCAAGTCACACTCTTAGGAAAGTGTCCAATCCATCTCAGAAAGGGATCGTGAAAAATCAATGGTTCAAAAGACTGACTCAAAGAGTCTGAAGGTTGGCTACCTTGGACATCTTCATATTCTGAGGTCTGGGAAGGGACTAGTAAGAACCTAAAGGATGATTGACAATTTCTTAAGGGAACGTTGAAAGACTGAGATAATAAACTTCTTCTTGAGGTATTCAACCTACCCTTGAATTCTAAAAGTAAGCTTTGCCTCAAAGAAAACTCAAGACAAGGGACATATTTTCCAAMTGCATGCTTAGTGACATAGTGAGGCAAAGTAATCAATGGAGGTCGGAAAACCTTGTTACAAGTATTCTTGTTTGGGAAAGCAATGTCCTCACCTTTATCAAGATCTGAGCACATTGGTGGTTGATAATATTCTTCATAGAATAAATCCAAGTGCTCAAAGGAATACTCATCAAAATATACAAGGTATGATCGAAAATCATCAGGAGAATATTGGATTGGGTCATACTTGGGTGCTTGGAAAACTTTTATAATTATATCATCATCTTGTTTCCAAACGTCAAAATTATTAGGAAGATCATATGATTGTTGTAAAGGAAACATTTGAAGATATCCTTCCATATCATAAGTTGGATCCTCATCTGAACCAATCACATCCCACTTATGTCTTCCAACATGTATGAACTCATCAAAATTATCAACCATGCCACTACGTTTGTCATAACATGAAGAATTTAAAGCATCCAAGGGCTCCTCTAATACTTCTTCACTTTCCAAATCATAAAATAAAGCATCATCAAAATTTTGGAAAGGGAAATAACTTACTGTGTTTACTTCTTGTTGTGCAGGAGCATCAATGTCTTGGATGACTTCATCAAATGGAAGAGGGTTCAGTACATCATCCCCAAGACTCATCTCTTTAATCATCTTTTTGCCTTCATCAGAAAATGAAGGGCCTAGCTCTTCCAAGGGTTCCTTTACTTCTTCACCTTCTGAAACATAGAACAAAGTGTCATCAAAAACCTAGAAGGGAAGATGACTAACCTCGTCCTCTTCTTTTTGTGGAGGAGGAATAGGATCTTGGATGGCTTCATCAGAGGGGGGAGCACACATTAATATGTCATCGTCATGTTTGATATCTTCAGGCTCTCGCCCTTTAACCAGGTCTTCATTATCCTCGGTAGAAACACGAGTAAATTCTAGCTCTTCCTCATGGGATTGGAAACCTTCATTAGGATCCTTCTCCTCAACCTCTTGTTGGTCGATGACTTGTCCCCTTCTTTCCTAAAATTTACTAACAAAGTTTTCAAGGGAAACTAATCTTTCCAGACTAAGAGCATCTGGGGTATCTTTGGGGTCATCAACTTTAGTTTATGTAATAAAAAGGTGTTCTCACTTGAACAAGGAGATATTTGCCTTGATTTGTATGGTAGTGTAATAAGCTTATTGGATTGATCTTGGCCCTTTTTTACTGAGGAGAAACCCTAAATGCACTAAGAGTGCATTGGTATAGAGGTAAGCGAGGTACCTATCTTCGGGGTGATGGCTTCTAGGAATTTGGTGTAACAAATTCTCAAACCTAGTATGGAATTCCTTGACAGTCTCATTCTCAGTTTGTTTCATGTACTCAAGTCTTTTTATCAGCATGCGAATATCTTCTATTTTAATATTCCATTTCTTGAGAAAGGTTTCTTCCAATTGGTCCATAGATGTAATGTTGGCATCAGGGAGATTGTCATACCATTTCTTAGCATTTCCATGAAGAGTGGCAGAGAAAAGTTTCATCGCCAAATCTTCAGCATCATCACTGATAGGGTGGAGTTGAAAGAAAGCCCAAAAATTATCTATGTGATCTTCGACTATAACCCCATCATTACCAATGAATCTAGGGAGCCATTTTTCATACCTCAGAGGCATTTGTCGAGGGTAACCCAGAATTTTACTCATATCCAAGGGTTTAAAATTTCTTGGGTCCCATTGAGAGGCCATAGTTGGCTTTGTCATCAGTGGAGGCATCGAATAATCCTTCTAGGGATCATCAAAGAGAAAAGAGGGAAACACCCTCGGTGGAGTCGTCGGGTAAGCTTTGTGAAGTAAAGGCTTTGGATAAAGGCTTAACAAAAAAGTGTCGTTCGAGGAAAATTGACTCAGTGTTCCCCGACAACGGTGCCAAAATGTTATCGCACAATCTGTACTTTTCCCAAATCCCTAGGCAAGTGGAAACAAGATTTGTGTAACAAGGAGTGACCTATCACTGTCACCTTAATAGGAAACCCATTTCTATTTAGGAATATATCAATGTATCCCAGAGGAGACGTCCCCAGTGACCTGAGGGTTTGAGAAGGCTAAGGCAAGAAAGTCCCCCCCTCTCACAAGTCACTCAATTTCACATGTTCATTGTRTCTTATAGAGATGAAGCAAAATATAAATGAGGTGTACCTACCCAGAACAAGACAACAATAGAAAAAACATGCAAATTCAATGTACCATATGATGTTAGTGCTTCATAAAACCATGAACCTTTAAGAAATAAGTATGTTTATGTAAGACTGCAACAAAAGTAATTGTCTATAAAAGAAATGAATTGTTTGGTAACAGCCACAATAATTATGCTTCAAAAATGCTTAGAAAAGACAAGAGAATATAAGTCTAATTTGACAGAATGATAGCAACTTTGTCAAAATCAAAGTTGGCAATGTCTAATCAACTGTTAATGTCACCTTTTTAAAATGAATTTGTTGTTGTAAGATGGTTGTAGCAAATCTTTTGGAACAACAAGAAGTTAGTTAGTGGATTAGTATAGTTTAAGGTTAGCAAAGGTTAGTAAAGGTTTCAAGGAAGGTTGTTTGAGAGTTGTTTGATCAAATCAAGTACCAAGGTGAGTAGATTAGTTCCTTTTAGGGTATATGGAGTCAACAATAGAAGCAACAGATATTGGAGAAAAATAGCAATGATAATGCTTATCCAAAGGAGATGGAATGGATGGAAGAGGTGTTGGTAACCCAAGGCCTTAAACACCCAAGTCCTTAAGAGAAAATCAGCTAGAAAGTAAGAAGGCTTAGGCCCTAGCAATTTCTCTTTCCTTTAGACAAATTTGGAAGTAATATATGCAATAGGCAATTAGAGTAGGGCTTCTAAAGTGCTAGTAAGTAGGGATTTAGTAGCTACTTCTAAACAAGATGTACTTTTGAGAAATTCAACAACTGGAAGACTATAGAGAAAAAGATAATAACTTATGTTTCTCTCCTAGGGTTTTGAGCAAGCAATTTCATAATCTTTAACTTGAACCAAGTAAAATTGACCACAAGCATTTAACATAAACAAATTGCATATTTTCTACTTACTTCACCAAGAATAATCAAGCCAAACCCTAGTTGAAGATCCTCCACAATGAAAAAATGCCAAAATACACCAAGATTTGTCTCTCCAAGAAGTTGTGCACCACTTAGTTTCAGCCAATAACCCTTAAAGAGGTCGAATTTCAAACCACACCACTTGTGTGATGAGAGATGATGATAAAAATGAGATTTTTATCTCTTATTTATACAATATCAAATACCTTTAATTACAGTTAGGTGATAAAAACGTTGGCATGGCCAAATTACATTTAAAATCCAGTTTTTACAAAAATGTCATTAATTAAACCATAATTTCATCTTCAAGGGTGACATCATGCCCTTTTAGGGTGATGTTAGGCCCCAAAGGTGGAACGCTAGGCCTCAAGTGCAGAACATTTGGCCTCCAAAGGCCCCGAATATTGCCACACGTGCCAACTAGCACAAAATTTCTCATCATAAACGCAAACCCTAACTATGGATGGTGTTAAGGTCAAAATGATGATGTCATGTGCTTTCAAGGGTCAACGCCCAGGTGGAAAGGAAAAAACCCCTGGGTCTAGGTCTGTCGGAGTGTCCTTGGTGCAATGTCCTTCTTTCTTCATGGTGCAAGCCTCTGGTTTCTCTTTCCCCCTGGTAAGGTCACAACGTCCATCTATTGGGCTTTCAGCTTCATGGAGGTCCAACCTAATCATTCCCCCATATGTACCTGCCCACCGGGAAAATTCCTACATCAAAACAAAGTACGCCCTCTAGGGGATCATAAGTCACAGGTATCATAGAAATGTCAATCACATCTAATAATCAAATTACCCAAACATGTGCATCAAACCTCCCTTTACCTCGACAAATGCTCAAAGACGTTATGCAGTTTAACAAGTCAGGTTTGGAGAAGGTCTCAAGATGTCCTATTGGGCTAATCCTCCTTAATTTTGGGGTGTTTACCATGTGAGAACCAATCAAGGTCATCTAAGCGTGTGTGAAGTGGCGTAGGGGAAATGTTTGAGCAGAGGGTGCAATGATAACAGGGAAATGTAGGTCTTTCATGTGGGTGCCTCTATAGAGGGTGAGTTGCACCTTATCATGGATGTCATTGTTTCCTAGCCCATTCAATGCCTTTTATTCTTAGTCTTATTGCTTTTGGGGTTTTTTTTTCAAGGGAAAAGATGGAGAACAATGTCCTTGCATGGTAACTAGAGGTGACAACATTACCCACAAGCATTTCACGGAAATGAGAAGGCTAGCTCATGATGAGACCCCATTTCTCTTGGTTATGCCACCAAAAGCCACTACCCTGGCTTGGTGACCAGATAGATGGTAGTGGCATACCCCTACATGCCCATGGACCTAATAGGTCGGCTCATGATGAAACCCCCCATCCACCAACTAGTACCTTGATTTTTGATTTATCTTTTGGGTCCCCTTTTCTTACTGAGAAGATTTTTATTCCTTTCTCGGGAATCCCTGGGTGAAGCATCTCAAAGGTTTCATTTTGGCTTTTAACTCTTTCCAGTTATTTTTACACTCTGGGCCTTTAGCCCCTTCTTCCCACAAGGAAAGGTACAACCCTTCCTAGTGTGGAAAACCCAATGCCCTAACCAAGGTGGGGGGAGATGAGAGGATTAATGATGGAAAGTGGAAGTATGGAGGGAATGGACGATGACCTTTCATATACCCACCCAGTTGCAACTCATCCTAAAGGGGAATCAGCTTACTAGGGCATTATGTCACCCTCTCAGGTATGAACAAGTTAAAGAGCATAATTTCCAAGCAAACGTTATAAAATGAAGGAGAATTTAATGCAACATACTTAAGTGCTTCAATAATCAGAGTGACACATACCATGATACCTGGACTCATTACCTCATGGAGAAATACTTACCGCTACATCAAGACCAAGCTGGTGGGATGGATATTGTTGATAGATGGGTTGCACTGAAGAAAAGATGGGCCCTCTGAGGCTATGCTCAAGTCATCCGGCTCTCGGCACTCCATGTCTAGGACCTTTGAGCCTCGAGACATGATCTCCTTAGTTATCCCTAGGATAGGGGATAACAAGAACCATTTTCCATTCGGAGTCCTTGATACATATTATCACAAGATTTGTACTTGTGCAAAGCCTCCACAAGATACGTATCTGTGTAACAATTGTAAGTTTCTACCATTGTCACCTAAGTAGATAGGTCTCTTGTTTTAGTGATGGAAGAAGGTCTAACACAAGGAAGGTTTCCCTGGTGATGTCAAGGGATCAAATAGCAAGATTAGTTGAGCCTACAACCCCTTATCTTGGTCACCTGAATGTATGGTCTAGGTCTAGGAGAGGTAGGAAAGTGTTGATGGGTAAGAATTCCCTCGACAACAACAAAAGGTACTCCCCGGCATACTGTTCCAACTAGACTAAACACCATTTAAATTAGGAGTCTTGTTGACCACCTATTTCAACTAGGTGTCAACGTCATGTATCATGAAGTTATGCACCTTATGGTACAACAATTTTGAAGACCTATGGCTCAACAGGGCAATTATGCCACCATAACTTCTTTCTCTCTCCACGGAATGTATGCTCCCCTACGTGGGATATTTTTGTAAATGTAACTTGTTAGAATGGGTCAAAGTTGTAATAATTTAGTGGCCTAGGACTTTATCATTATGGAAGTCCTTTCATCGAGTGTTTTTTTTCCTCATGTAATGAATTTAGTTTTTTCAGTGATTTTAATTACTTGAGTTTTTCAATCAATAATCCTCCAAAGTGGTGAAAGACGTTCTAATGATCGAGCCCAATAGTTGACTAAGGGATAAAATTGTTGTAAATGACCATGCTAGACATCTCCTAGAGTCTTGTGGAATTTTGTTAAGTTTTGATAGGTGTTTTTAATAATTAAAATTTCCCGTAAATTGGAAGTTTGTAATTATTTTTTATGTAAAATGTAAAAAATTGGTCCTTGAGGATTTTGTATAGGTGTATGGGTACTCAAATCAAATGTATTATCACCCCCTACACCCTTGGACCAAGTTTCAGCTCATTTGAACAATTTTTGCTAGGTCAATGTCCATGAGGAGTCTAAGTCATTAAAAAATCAACAAATAATTGGCTAAATTAAAAATGTTAAATTTTGCCAAAAGTTGTAAAACATGAGAAAATGGGGAAAAGTTGTTTTCTAAGTCATTTATATGTAATAAGGGGTCAAATAAATCAAATTCCCCCTTTCCCACCCCTCATGCAACTTAAATTTAGAGAGGGAGGCGGATTTGACTCTTGTGGGGCTCACCATCTCCAT
>SNQJ01S0073763.1:12614-31132 GCA_010110895.2 Picea sitchensis
TCACCATCTCCATTGGATTGGCCATTTGGTGATGGGGACCACATGGGGGGGGGGGCATTCCACATCTCTGGTGACCCCTTGGGGCATTAGAGAAAATTTTAAACTTAGGAGAGGGGTTTTCTTCCTCCACTTTTTGAGTTTCCTCTCCTAGTGAGAATTCCCCCTCTCTAATGGTGTGCCCCTCCCCCTTGAGTGAGTTTTCCTCTTTTGGAGTGACACTTGTAATGCATGCAAGGGGGGTCTTTCTGGGTCTTTCTTCCTCCCCTCCCTTAAAATAAGGCTCATCTTCTCATTTTGACATCTAATTTCATAGCAATTTCATTCTTCCCAATTTTCTCCTCACTCTCTCTTGCTCTTCCCCTATTTTCTCTTGTAATATTGCTGCCATATTGCAGCCATTATTTTGAATAATAGAAGTGAATCTTTGGAGGAACTCTTAGTGTCCGTGTGGTGTTCTATTGGAGTACTTTTGTTGTTCTTGATTGGTGTTCTTGTGAGGTAATATTTATGTAGTTTGTAGTTATTTTACACACATTGTTTTACTTGAAAAAGCTCAAGCAAAGTATTTTGTTGGGTATAGATCTATAGTAGTATTGTTGTAGATCTATGTGAGTTGTTTTTCTTTGAGTTTGCAAAGTAGTTTGTAGACCATTTTAAATGACTCACTTTCTTGCTTCATTGTGTAGCAAGTATTTACAACTTTGCAAGTTACCAAAGCTTGGAAATGAGGACTTCAATAGCTTCATTTCTCTTCACTAATATTTATGATATTATTTTAGCATTCTTTTACATAATTTTTGCACTTATTTCTCTCATAAATCTTGCAATCTAATCAAGTTTTATGTTCATATTTTTAGTATAAAATTTTATGTTTTAGATACTAAAAACTACTAACACATTTGAAGTGATTTCTAGCAATTTTCAGCACACTATACTTGTTGTTTTTTGCAGGTTTTTGTCAGTCCAAGGGGAGGTGCTGCTCAATTTTGGCCATGGGGAGCTCAAGGAAGAATCGAAAAGCCTTGGTGCAAAACTCCATCTCTCTTCTTGCTTTCAAAATCATTGTAAGCAACCCAAGAGAGTCACTTGGGCTTTCATTCTTTTATCATTTTCATAAGTTGTAAATTGTAAATTATTTTCAAACCTTTTTTATGCCCACACCTTGCATGTGAGTGGTTTTGCCACCCTTGCAAAATCGTGTTGGCTAGTTAGGACTTGAATTTTCTGTTTTGTTTAATTTGTTTGCCCTTCTTCTCCCACAAAGAGAAGGTTGAGTGACTAGTGTTAGCTTGATCTATTTTATTTCCAAATTATGTATCCACCTTGGCACAAAATCTATAGGCTTGCCCTACACATTGTGCCATAGTTGTGAGGTTTTGAAAATTCATTTTATTTTTTTCCCACCTTTGTCCTTAAGGCAAAGTTGTGTGGCTAGATTGTTCATTTAATTTATTTCAAGTCATTTTTAATTATTCATTTGTGCCCACACCCTGCATGTGAGTGGCTTAGCCACCCTTGCAATATCGTGGCGGCTAGTTAGAATTTATTTTTTGGAAAAGTAATCAAACTCGTGCCCCACCTTTTGCCCCGTATTCCCTCCCCTTGTCACTTTGTGGATCTTGGGTAATAAGAAAGGGAAAATGACTATATGGTTAGTTTAATTAGGAACCTAATTCTATTATTGCTAAAACCATTAAAAATGGGTGACTTGGGAGGCTAGAAAGGGTTGAAGTCGGGGACGGTTTCACGGCACTACGTGTCCTCCTTGTTAGGCATCCAAGCATCTTGGATTTGACCTGCGGAGCTAGAGGGGAACCTTGGTGTTCCCTTGTTGAGCACCCAACACTTCCTCTTGGTTGAAGGGATAAGGATTTAGGGTAGTAACATAGCTTAGTCTTGCAACTTTCACATCTAATTGCCCCTAATTCAAATAGAGACCTAAAAATCTATTAGAAGTAACCTAGACACATTGCAACACTTTCAACTCACATTTTCTACATTTCAAGTTGTGTCTTTCCTTTACTTTCAAGCAATTTACTTTTCAAGCAATTTCACTTTCAAGTAATTTCATTTCATGTGAATAGTTATTTGCAAATTATCTTTCATTTCAAGTACTCTTTATTCATTTGAACATAATTCTTTAAAGTATAAAGTTGTCTTTCAATTCATTGTATAGATATCTCATAGATTTGTTTCATTTTTGTAGAAGTATCTTGCTTTGTATATATATATTTATTTTGTGTATATTGGAGTAATTGGGATTGGGTAATCTTTAGGTACTAGTCTAATTCTTGTTTTGTTAAAGTAAAAGGCTTGCTTGTCATAGAAATATTGCATCTACACGATTGTTTGTCATTGGGTTGGGTCTCTCTAATCAATAAATAAATTAACTCCTAGAACTTTAATAAAAACTTCACATAGTTTAATAGGGTCTACCCCCCTTGGCTTCCCTAAGAGTGAGCCTAGATGGAAGGAGTCTAGATCGAGGTGATAGTGGGTCTAGACTTAGGTTTGTGCCTCCAAGGACACACCAAGTGGGTCAGAGAGTTCTCCACGCTTGTAGTTGTGTATTAGGACGGCAACAAGTCACATCCAGGATTTGGTCCGCCTGCCATTTGTTGTTGTCTTTTGGTTTTCTTACCAATTACAGTTTGATGTATTGGTGGGGGCATATGGATGGTGAAAATTCAATGAAAATATGTAGATGAAGACTATGTATGCAAAAAAAAAAAATCTATTAATAATCTATGCTAACCTATCCTAGCTAGGAGCACACTAAAGTAACTAGTGAGTTATAAATGCACCCAAAATCTTGCACAACTTTTATACAGTTAGCTGCAACAAAAGAGCAATATTGGAGACACGTGCATACAAATGTATATAATCAGATTAGTTTAGATCACAACAATGTATACAATAACAACCCACAAATCCCAAGCCATTGAAATATTCAAAGAAACATCAATAACTGTAGAATGACAAAGATTGTATAAGAATCAGTCTACAACAAACAAGCATTCTTACAGTCCATAGAAATAGTAGTTATCTTCACTTGAAGTAGTTCAAAGCTCCGATCCGTTTCTATACAGAATTCCTTCTATAATATGTTATCCCTGAGGCCTTCTCAATATTATTTAACGAAGTATAAGTTCTCGGAAAAGTTTTGGGTCTATATAATGCTTGAAAAGACAAAAAGTCCCTTCAAATGAGCTTCTATCATATTTTATACAAAAATTAGTAACTCCCATTTGTCCCTTCTCCTTCTTCTTTAGAGGCAGTTACAAAATGGTTCATCTTCTCTTCCCTAATGAAAAGTGTGCAGCAAGGGACGAAATATAAAGTAGTTAGGAAAAGGACGAAAGAGAGGGCAGGTATCATGTCCTCCTCTTATGAACTGTTGCTTCTAAGGTGGGCCATCCAAACTTCTAATTGGTCATAGAGTGATTTGATCCTCCTATATGTCAGTTTCTCTAATGTTGCATTGTTCAGAGTAATATTGTCATCAAGGGTGCTCATATTTTTCTCTAACTTTGCCACGAAAGCTTGCACCATCGTATGTAGTTTTACTGGTTGTAGCAGATGTTGATCAATAAGGTCGGTGGAGACGAAGGTAGTTGCTTCAGCTATTTGTTTCCTTCGATTTATGTTGTCATGAATTGCATTCATCATTTCTTCTGCTATTAGGTTCTTTCCAAGTTCATCTAACCTTGGAAGGCGGCCATTTCTTATGAGTTCCTTCGCAGCCTTGTGGATCCTTGAACATATTTCCATAGATTTGGTTACTTCTCTATCATCTCTATGCCCTATCTATTGCCAATGCTCCAATGCGTACAAATTGGTCTTTCTCCCATATTTTGACAACCCATATAACTCAAGAGGTGCATCAGGATTTTCCTCTATCCACCTATCTATGTCATTTATACCTTCACGGATAGTGTTGTAATGTATCAACTTCATTTGTATCTGATTGTTTTGGTCGATGACTATGGTAGATGCATCTTGGAAGAGATGCAGACGAGCGTACATGTCAATAATGACACCTTCCAATTCATTTCTAACCTTCTCGGCACTGACTTTGAAGCTTTGGAGGCTTCTTTCATCCACTTTCATCTGTCGAAGATTCTCCTCGAGTTCTCTAATATTTAACTCCTTCTCTTCATTTTGTTTTCATAACCTTTGTATGTTAACTATATTAGCATCCATGAATGCAAAACCAGCTCTAATTGTTGCCACAGGATCCTCTCTAACATCTCTCCTGACTGGTGCATGAGTGACCACTGATATATGAGCCCCTTCTGTCACTAGCATCTTCTTAACTCGCTCTTGCATGATCCTACCATTTTTGTTTTCATATGTGAAGCTTCTCAGATCGAGCACTTCAACTAGTTGAAATGGTTCCCATAGTCCAAGGCCCAAACCACTGCTTGTTGGATCTATCTCGGTGCCTGCGATAGATGTTCCTAGGATATCCACATCCATGGGGCATGTGTCATCCCCTTTGCTTTCTGAATTTTTATTTTTCCTTTCCTCCTTAACATCCTTGTCGGATTCTTCCTTCGCTACTTTCTTTGCTAGTTCTGATGCTACTCTTATTTCTTCTGCCAGTTCATTTTCTCTTTCTGTTGCAGCCTTTGCTTCGGCTTCGACTTTGGCTTTTGCTTTGTCGGCCTCAACTTTTTGCTTCTTCTTGGCGTCATTATTCTTTTTCAACACCTTTTTTTTATCCCTCCTCATTTTATCTACTGACATTTATTCCTCTTCCTCGGCAAATCCTGAATGAGTTTAGATAGAGATGGGGGAAGATCTCTCAGCTTCATCTTGTTCTGCTTCTTGTATGGCCCACTCTCTCGCTGCTTCTTCGTCAGCGATCCTTCCCTTTAGCTAGCCACGCCTGCTGGAAATGACTTCTTCGTATGTTCTATCATTTTGATGCATCTCCTCTTCCCATATTTCAGTAGTATATTCATAAGGGCGCATGATGCTATTGAAGTGTTCACTTACAATATTTATAGGATCGTGCCTTCTAAATCTCTCTTCTCCAAAGTGATAAGAAAGTAAGATGTCCACCTCAGTTTGGGCTTGTTTAGTATTCTCGAATAAATAGTTGTTGATGTATAAAGGTAGCACGCGGATAGAAGGATCCCAGATAATAGTTTTGGGAATAGGTTTGAGCATTTTTTAATCCATTAGCTGGTAGCCATATCGCTTTCTTAAATATGTACAACATTCCTCCAACCCCATGTATAATAGTCTGGTATGCTACTTCCTGGAGTACAAGCTTGTCAGGTACAAATTGTAGAAATAGGTGAGGTGGCTTCATCGCACCATACATCCTTATATAAGTGTCATGCTCCATTAGATACCAATCCCTAATTCTTCTTATGACCGCTTTGTCTGACATACAAGGGGGGAGTGGCGCAGAAGATAAATTCATATAAAGGAGCAATGAAGTGCTTGCAAATTATTTGGTATTCCATACGGTATTTGTGATCCCAGAGAGCTTTGCAATAGATGTGGATTGAGGTGTAGGCTAGCAACCAACTCCACCCCATGTTTGGATACATGTGGGAAGTGCACATCATGTCCAGGAGGTATGAGGACATATGGAAACTGGGAAATGTTCCCGGTTGTGCCTACGTTACTGTAGAGATGGCAGTAGTGAGATTTTCAGACAATATATCTGCCCAATTGAATAAAACACCTACATCAACGTAGAAATAAATCAAGGGCATGAATGACGGGGAGAATTGAGTTGTGTCTGGCTCCTTGTATAACCTGCACAACATGGCCACCAAATACTGATAGGGCCTTCTTAAGTTATTCGTGGGGTACCAACTCTTAGTCCTGTATTTAAATTGATTGTCCGCCCTATACCATCTAGGAAAAAAGTCTTTTGGCGTGTATTTAAATTCACTGAGGAGCTTGCTATCCAATCTTTTATTTCCTTCTTCAATGTGATATCATTTAGCTAGAAATTATGGTCAAAATGAAGCAATAGGTTCCTTTCGTGCATTTCAGACATATTAATTATTTATATCGATGTTCTTCAAAATCCATGAAATGGCGTCTGCGGAGGGGAAGACTATTGTGTGTGTTGCCACCCTGAAAATCCCTGATTTTCTTATGTTCTTGAACGCATGGAGTTCATTTGTCTCCTCTGCTTCTGTAGAGAAATTTGATTTCTTAAACATGTAATACACTTCCCCCCATTTCAGACTTTCACCATTTTTTTCTACAAGTCCACTTGTATCGTCATATATAGCCATGACTATTTCAACTTCTTTTATTTGTTGGACGCTTCCAGAGGGCTCAACATCGGATACTTTGTTGGACGTCTTCTTCCTCGGTGACATGTTTGTACCTTCCAAAAAGATAAGTATAGGACATAATAACAAGATGTGATGTACCAGTTTAAGTGCAGCTAAAAGATTGAAAGTAAACAATGCTTAAGCACCTTGGANTTCAGACTTTCACCATTTTTTTCTAGAAGTCCACTTGTATCGTCATATATAGCCATGACTATTTCAACTTCTTTTATTTGTTGGACGCTGCCAGAGGGCTCAACATCGGATACTTTGTCGGATGTCTTCTTCCTCGGTGACATGTTTGTACCTTCCAAAAAGATAAGTATAGGACATAATAACAAGATGTGATGTACCAGTTTAAGTGCAGCTAAAAGATTGAAAGTAAACAATGCTTAAGCACCTTGGAAAACATTTGGAGGCGAAAGGATAAATGTTAGGCCTGGAAATCTAAATCGAAGGCCAAGGAACTAACTTCTTCGATACATATCGAAGAATTTATTAGTAAGTGCTTCGATGCAATGGAAAAAAGTTGAAAGGGTGGCAATCGAAGAAGTTAAGGAAAACTCCTTCAATCAGATAGGAGGAGTTAGTAAGAACTCCTTCGATGAGGTCGGAGGAGTTATTCTCGATTTCTCCTATAGGTTATCGAAAGGGCCTATCACAAGTCTCATAAAGATTGGATCACTTGAAAGAAACTCCTTCGATCGTATCGGAGGAGTTGAAATTAACTCCGATATGGTCGGAAGGGTTGCTTTCAAGTGCTCCGAGTTGGTTGGAGGAAAAGAATCTAACTCTCCTGAATGCATCGGAAGAGTTAGTAATAACTCCTCTGATGTGTTTGAAGGAATTATATTAAAAGCTTTTGGTCTTTAAAAAACTAGGGTTTTTCTTTGAGCGGAGTATGGTGATTTTAGGAGCAAAAAAGAAAAGGTTTAGGAGGTGGGGGAGTCCCTTGGAAGGCTTGAACATATCAATTGTGTTATCACACAATCTGTAGTTTCCCAAAGCCCAAGGCAAGTGAAAAAAGATTGGTTTAACAACAGGATGTCCTACCACTGTCACCTCAGTAGAAGATCCCCACGTTTTAGGAGTAGGAAAGAAACTACCCCAAGGGAGGCATCCCTAGTGACCTAAAGGGCTAGGTAAGCTAAGGATAAGGATAAAGAAATTCCCCCCCTCTCACTGGTCACCATAGTCAAGAGTGTCTTCGTCTGAAAGATTTGAGGCAAAGAGAGTATTGATGTACATGCCCAGAACAAGAACAATATAGTATGCATATACAATTTCCAAATATCAAATGATAATAAAAATCCTTAGAGACATTAGAAAATAAAGAAATGAAGTGGTTGAAGTAAATTTGCAGCAATTTATCAGTTTACGACAACAATAAATATTTTGTAACAGCCACAAAAATTATTGCTCGGAATTGCAAGGAAACACCATGAAAACTTAGCATTTATCAAGTAGATTGTTTATCGATTATCACAAGCAATTTCTAAGTGAGTTAGGTGTGAATTATGTAGGTGTATGCAGTAAATTAGTATGGGTTAGTATGGCTATAGCAGTGATTTGCAACAACAACTAGTTAACTAGTGAATTACTTTAGTTTAGAGTTAGTGAAGGTTAGTAAGAGTTTCAAAGAAGAAAGTTTGAGTGGTTGTTTGATCAATCATTCACAAAATCAAGTGTACAAGTGCCTTTTTGGGGCTCATGGAGTCAATAACAACAATAACACAACTTGGAGAAAATACTAATGATAATACTTTCCAAAGGAAAAGATGTGGATGCAAGAGGCATTGGCACTTCAAGGCCTCAAACATCTAAATCTTGAAGACAAGTTCACTAGAGAGTAAGCACTTTTAGACCATAGTGAACCTTCCTTCCTTAGACTATTGAAAATATATTATGCAATAAGCAATTAGAATGAAGCTACTAGAGTTCTAGCACTTTAGGGCTCTAGTAGTCACTCCTAAACAAGGTATAAAGCTACTAGAGTGCTAACAATTTAGGGCTCTAGTAGTCACTCCTAAACAAGGTATACTTGAAAAATTAAACAAGTAGAAAAACTATAGAGAGAAATAAGCACCTTATGTTTCTCTCCTAGGGTTTAAGCAAGCAATTTCATAATCTTCAACGTGAAATAAGTAAAGTTTTCCACAAGCATTTATTACATAAACAAGATTGTAGATTTTCTACTTACTTCACCAAGAATAATCAATCAAAACCCTAGTTGAAGACTTTTCCACCATGAAAATAGGCAAGATACACCACAAAAAGCCTCTCCAAGAAGATGTGCCTTAGTGTTGACTCTTAAAATTGTCACAAAGTTACCATCCTGCAAAGAATTGCAAGGCACACATAATTTTGCAAAAATGAACATATATATATATATACTATAATGTTATAAGTGGGACCCCTTATAATGTCACTATGAAGGTAACTAAAGGAACTCCCTCAAAGAAGAAGTTGCCTAGTCCTATATTCACTGATGGTTGTCTTGGATGCTTATTGATAGTCTTCATATTTATTATTTGGTATAAGCTTGTTTTTTGTTCTCAGCAAATGAATGGTGACAGTGGTGGTTTCAAATGATGATTAAAGGAAAATTACTCATGGGGCATAAATTTCCAAAACTTTAAAAACGTCAATATTGGATAAAATCATCATCAAAATATTTAAGTTATGGTTGTTGTTGTTGATAATTCAAGGCTTCAAATGGTAAAATGGGTTCAATGTTGGCAAATGTTGGCATGATTCGTTGGTTTACTACTTAATGCACTTGATGAATTTGTTTTTTATATATATATCTTGTTATATAAAAAGTGTTATATACACATATGTTTAGCGCATCACTTACATATTTCATTAGTTATGTATATGATCCATGCACATTATACAAGCTGCAAGAATATGTTCCATGTGATAATGACCTCGATTGTTGATAAAATATGGTGGTTCAAAAATTTACATACGGTAAAACTTGCAATCCCTAACGCATATGGGAAATAATTTACATCACATATAATATGCTCAACCCGACGTTCATTTCATAATATTAGATTCATCGTCCATGGTTTCAATTTATTGATAGTGCTTGTGATAAGTTCAAACTCATGTGGGAAATGCATATTGGATATATGATGCATCTTGGATACGGTCAACAGTCATGTTATAGGTGGTTGTGTTGGTGGCATGTGATTTTGAAGAGATGGCAACTACTTGGCAATTAACGATTATATATGGTTTTGACTTGGCTTGTCCTGGGTTTAGTGGATGTTTAATGTTGGTCCTCACCCCAGCACGATGTGACATGTGAGCTTGTTTGGTTGTTGTTTCAATGCCTAGTTGATATCTTGGGCATTGTTACATGGAATTTTGCATTCAACACTAGCAGTGATATACCGTGATAATGAAATGAATGATACATAGATTTTTTTATGAATAATAGATGACAATATTATGTGAATGAATTCTGGCGATAATCAAATTATTGTAAGAATTTTGGTAAAAGGATAATAAAATGAGATCGGCCTTTAGGGTCGAACACTATGGTTGTATGGTTATTATAATTCGGCTTGTTGGGGTCATAAATGTGGATAATGATTGAAGTCAATTGTAATGAAAGCATGTCCATTTTATTCCTGTCATACTTAACATTTGTCATCCAATACAATCCCTTTTCATTATCCCAAATACATGTTTCATTCCCATGCTTGATTGCAATTGTATAAAGTGTCTCATAGCAGAATTGTTTGAGTTTGAATAAGTGTTTGGTTGGTTTGATGTCTTCTTTGTTCTATATCCAAGAATGTTCGTAGGAGTGCAATGACTGGATAAAGCTAATTATGGTAAATGAATAGTGCATGTGACATTTCCCTTATCATACTTTCCCTTTTTCGCTCATTATAAACCCAATCATGGAATCCCGAGAAATCTTCTAAGACTCTGTTCTAAGTGATTATTAGCTCTAGGACATGAAATGCATAGTGATTGCTTGCATATGTTTTGTGGTATATGGAGCGAGGTCTAAATTATTATTTTGCAAATGTTTAGATGATGGATTAATGATGTCCTGGTTCTGATGTTGTAAATGTGTATTAGAATGAGCTTTTTCAGCAGAGGAAATCATGGCAGAAGAGGAAAGAATAAAGAATGAGGACAAGGTCCTTGGAAAAGGGGATAAATAAAAGGCTCCAACTTTCCATACATTTTGATGTAGATTCAGATGAATTTAATCAATTGCTACAAACAGGTTTCCTAAATTTGGTTGGCTAGAAAACCTATAGACCTCGACTTATGCCTCAGAACCCTCGTCCAAGTATCGATATTCTCATTCCAAACCATGTTTCCGCTCCTCTAGTTAGACCAAAACATCATGGCTGGAAAAATGTTGTACATCCTCCTTCTGGACAGTCACATGGTTGGCCAAATATTGATCACCCTCAGCAGTCTCTTTTTCATGCCTGGCATACTGCTTCTCCCTTGCATCAGCAACCAATATCCCAAGCCTCACATGCCCATCATGCCAAGGCCAAGATCATTGAATTTGAAGATAGTCTAGATAAAGAAAACATAGTAGCAATCGAGTCAAAGTCGTCACACGAATCATCACATTCAATCACTTCACATGCGCAGGGAAATGATCAGAAATCTGCTAAGGCATGTTCATTAGTTGAAAAAAAGGAAAGGATGAAAGTAGTAATGGCAGGAGAGGAGAAGACTCTCACAACAAATATGATTTTTCATAATTTTGTTGACATCTATATGTGAACTTGTTTGCACTTCATTTTGGACAGCAGGTTATTTTGACAGCTTATGATTTGGACAACATTATATTTTTGATAGCTCATACTTTGACAGTTTTTTATTTGGACAGCCCTATATTTTTATGCTATATATTTTGCATAGATCCACATGATGATTAAATTTGGATGAATTTAAATGATTGTTACATGGAGTGACAAGGATATTCTTATGAACTTTCTATCTTATGCATTTGTTATGACATAGAGTGAATGATGTGGCAGGTTGATATGTCTTGCATATGAGGTGGAAGTTACAAGGAGGAAATGGTTCATTAATTGGTTTAAATGAAATAGGGGGTCCCCATTTATTAGCTTTATTTGGTACCCTTATCATATCACTATTATTATTTATTATTAATTTACTTAACAACTCTCTTTTTAACTAACTATTTGTTAGTAAATAAATTAACTAGAAGTGGTTGAATGATTCAACTACCTTGGAGATATTTAAAGGAGCAATCTAGACAATGTAAAGGGGAGGGAGAACACATTGCTCTGATAAGGTCTACTCTTATTCCCAAGTGAGATTTCATTACTAATTCATTCATCTTTTATTTCTCAGCTAAGATACTTTTTGTGATAGCAGGGCCTATTGAAGGTGATGAAAAATTAGGACCAAGAGGCATTGAATTCTGATATGATTCCTGGTTGATTGTCTGTTTGATAGTCTGTAGACTTCTTTTGGTTTCTGGATTAGTTTTCAGTACTAAATAGGATTCTTGTGCAGAGTCATAACGGAGTGCAAGTTGTGGTTGTTGGCTTAGGTTTCTAAACTTTCATCTCGTCCATACTTTGAAAGTATGAGAAGTGTATTGGTTGTTACAGAATGAATGAATAAAATATTTGATGCTTTTGCGACTCTCTTGATCTCTTTTATTTCTATCATATTACGTGATTTTTCTTCCTTTTTATATTTTTATATAAAAAAATCAAACTTTTGTATTTTAGTTGCATTTGATAAATAATTTTAAAATAACAATTGGTCTTTAAGTAAAATAACTTGAAGGTTAATTGAACTTGCAATAAGGATATAAATTAGGGTGATAATCCTGCCTATCTTGTCTAAGCCAAACAAGATTCGAAAAAATGTTGTGAGGAGAGCTATCAATTATTTTACTCAACACTTAGTAATTTCAACCAATAGCCTCAAAAGGGGCGAAAATTTCATTCCACCCACTCAAGTGGGATGAGTTATGATGAAAAAATGAACTTATCCAGCCATATTTGTATAGGAAATCCTACCTAATTAATCCAAAAGTTGTGTATTTTCATAAAACAGAGCCTACATGTGAATTTGCTCTTAAAATTTAAAATTAGATTGATTTTCAAAAATTAAACCCTAAAGAGGGTGAAGTCATCCTTCCCAGGGTGACGTTAGGCCTCCTCCATGAGACGTTGAGGTCATCTATCAAAATGTTGGGCCTCCAAAGGCCCTCCTCCATGCCACACGTGCCAAAACTGCAACCCAAAATATATAAATGTCAAACCCTAGCCCTAGGTAACATCATGGGGCTACTAGGGTGATGTCCAAGGTCTCCAAAGCCAACATCCAGGTGGGGAAGGGTGGCCCCTCATCGTTTAGGCCTGCCAGAATGCCTCCAAAGGCAACGTCCTCTTTCTTCACTATGGAAACTGGTCGTCACTGTCTTGCCCCAACCCTGGAGTCTTTGCATCCATCCAACTCTCGGGACTCCATGTCTGTTACCTGTGGGCCTCGAGACATGATCTCCTTAGTTATCCCTAGTTTGGGGGTTGTTGAAGTTTGAGTAACTTCGAAAGATATTCTTATTGTATTAGACCAAGACAAAACCCTAAAGAATAATATTATGTTATATTTGTAAAGTCGACCCTATTTTGCCTTTGTAAAAGGTGCCCCTATTGTGCCTTTGCAAAAGTCAATTGTAAATTAGAAAGGGTAAAGTGTACAAGTCAACCTTGACCTATTTATGGGTGGCTCAACTTGTATTTATAAGAAGCTAAGCGCCTCACTTGAAGAACGCATAACACAATCTCTCTCACACAACTAAAAGTGTGCAAGTCTGAGGAGGAGACACAACTATAGAGGAAGGGTGTTCTGGTGAAGGGTTTTTGGTTATCTGTTGGAGGACTATCTTGGTCTAGTGGTGCGCTACCCTATTATGGTTAGGGTTTCAAATTTATCTTTTTTTTGGTGAGATCTCTCTTGAGAGAGACATTGTACTTGTTGAAGAATCTATATTGAAGAAGTTTTGATGGGTTTTCTTCCCCATGAGGGTTTCCCGGGATAGATATTGTGGATGTTGTGGATGTGATCCATATTTTATGAGCAGAACGAAATGAATACAGATTATTATCAAAAGATGCTTAACACAGAATAACAGATATACAATAAAATTGGTTTCTATTCAATAAGGAAATAAGTTGAAACTGTAAAATGCAGTGAAAAACAAGCTTGCTAGAATGGTGGTGGTTTATCTCTGAGAAGATATGTGACGGTTGCGCTCATTCGCTAGAAGTTGATTACAATGAGGCTCTTAGGCATTTTTACAATAAACAGGAATGTCAAAATCCCTAGACATCCAAAAACCTAACCCTAGGAGATGAAGCGTCAAAAATCATGTGGGCCCTGTTTGGGTAAGTTAGTACTTACATCAACTTCCCAAAGTCGTAACTTTTGCATACTATAGCCCGTTGGAAAGGTCTATCCCAGGAATACACATGTTTTATGTGGCAAGACCAATATATTTCGATTGTGGCGAGCCCTAAAAATGTTGTTTAGGGCCTCAAAACGACTTTGGAAGTCAAGGACTCGAAAACTAGGAAAAAATTGTCGAACTGGAAAACTGTCAAAATGAGCCAGTTGGAATAGGTGGGAGGCCACCGACATCCATATGGATCAATCCTTCCCTCTTAGGAAGCAATGGTATCCATTGCGTTGAGTGCCCCCATTAGATGAGGAAATTTCTACTGAATTTGGCCCCGGGTGAGCCACTTGCCTTGGTGCAGGAGTTGCCATGCTTTGACAACTCGATAGAGATGGATCCTTTGCTAGTGAGTAACTTTGACCTGTTTTTCCACAATATTATCATTGGATGCTTGTTGTATGCAATCTGTGTTTAGCTTTTTTGGTGTCATTTGTTCTGCTATCTCTGAGGTGTCCAATAATGGTGGGAAATAAGATCGAAGGAGATCCACGTTGAACATAGGGTGAAGGCCAAGGAAAGGAGGAATGTTGAGCTCAAAAGCATTATCACCCACAGCCTTGTTGATGGTGTATGGACCATAACGGAGTGGGCAAAGCTTCCAATGGGGTCCGGTAAGGCGTTCTTTCTACAAATGCAACGAAACTTTGTCACCCACCTGAAACTTATGTGGCACCCGATGTTGATCATGGCGCTGCTTGTACTTGTCATTAGACTTCTGTAGAATATAATGAACCTGTTGGCGGATGTGTTGGATCCGCTCAATGAACTGGGTGGCTTTGTGAGCTTCAGTTGGAGTAGGAGATGAGTCGGTCGAGGTGATCACAAAGGGTGGTGCAACATCTATGGGACCCAATGGTTGGAATCTCAACCCCACTTGAAAGGGGTTGTGGCCAATTGAGCTATGCAAGGTGCGGCTGTAGCTATGCTGGAAATAGGAAAGACTCTCATCCCATGTGAGAGGGTGCTTGGAATTATACATGCACAGGATATGCACGATCATCCAATTTACGACCTCAGTTTGTCCATCTGTCTGGGGGTTGAAGGTTGTGGATTTGTTGAGCTTGGTGTCCAGTACTAACCAAAGGCTCGACCAGAACGTGCTGAGAAATCGACTGTCGGATCTGAGACAATGGTTTGTGGGATTCCAAAATGTACCCATACCCATTCAAAGAAGAGTTTGGCAGTGGTCTATGTTGTGATGCTCTTCTTGCAGGCGGTCGGAATCGTCATCTTAGAAAAGTGGTCAACAACCACAAAAACATAGTCATTTCCCCTCTTGGTGGATGGGAGGCCCGACATGTAGTCCATGGAGATGGATTCCCATGGCATGTCAGGAGTAGGCAGAGCGGTGTACAGGCCATGTTTCAATGGTCAGTTTGGAAATAGCACGGACATTGCAGGACCTGTTATACTTGTTGACCTCCTATCGAAGTTTCGGCCAGTAGAAATGTTTCTGTAGCATTTCCAGTGTCTTTTTGACGCTGAAGTGTCCTGCCACCCGACTATAGTGGGATTCCCATATCAGATTCTCTCGCTCGCTTGATGGAACGCAGATATGGCCAAGACGGTACATCATCCCATCCTGAAGATGGAAATTAATGACAATTGTGTTTGCGCCCAACATTTGGTAGGTGCTGGCGAAGTATGGGTCTGTCTCATAGAGTTGGGGCCATCCAGAGGTCTCATGGCCGCAAGAGTCTAGCACCGTGGTGAGTTCCGCGAATGGCGGTCTGCTGAGGAAATCAGCGACATGGTTGGTTATTCATGTTTTATACTTGATGTTGATATGGAATTGTTGCAAGTATGTGGACCACTTCTAATGGTGGTCATTATGCAATTTTCCTTGTGTCTGCATGAACTGCAGTGGTTTATGATCAGTGTGGATGAATGTCTTCTTCCCAAGAATGTAATGTCTCCATTGGTGACAAGCTTGCACAATGGAGTGCATTTCTTTTTCGTAAGTAGGGTACTTACGAACAACATCTGATAGTGTCGCATTATGATAGGCCATGGGGTGGTTGTGCTGAGTGAGAACGTCATCCACGGCATAGTCTGAAGCATCTGTCTCGATCTCAAAGGGTTGTTGCAGGTTCGGTGGCGAAATTAGTGTGGTTGAGCACAAGCGTTGCTTCAAATCATCGAACGCTTGTTGTTGGGACCGAACCCACACAAATTTCTCCTTACCACCACCCCTGTTCACTTGGTTGAGGGCCCATGCAATATCGAAGAATCCCAACATGAACCTGTTGTAAAAATTGGCAAGGACCAAGAAGATCCGAAGCTCAGTGAATGTGGTTGGGGTTGGCCAATCACGTATGACTTGGATATTGGTTGGATCCACATGTACACCATGATGATCAACAATGTACCTTGGGTAATGGTCCATGTCCATGCCGAAGGAGCATTTTTCCAAGTTGGTGTATAGCTTGTGTTGTCGCAGGGTGTGCAGAACCTGTTGAATATGTTGCAAGTGTTCTTCCCATGTCTTGGTTTAAATGAGAATGTCATCCAGATACACCACTACAAAAGTATTGGTGAATGGTCGTAGGATATCTTCCATCATCCTCATGAACGTGGCTGGAGCATTTCTCAAGCCAAAGGGCATGACCAACCATTCAAAAAGACCTTCCTTGGACTTGAAGGCGGTCTTCCATACATCTGTCTGTTATATCGGGACCTGGTGGTAGCCAGACTTCAGATCAATCTTACTGAAGTATTTGGCCCCCATGAGTTGATCAAGGAGGTCGTCGATTCGGGGAATCGGGTACCGGTTTCTGACTGTGATTTTATTTAGGGCCCGGTAATTAATGCAAAGTCACCATGTTCCATCTTTCTTCTGTACCAACACGATTGGGCTCCCACAAGGTGATGATATGGGATGGATGTGCCCCTTGTGGAACAGTTTTTGGATCTGTCGCTTGATCTCCTCATTCTCTAACAGAGAGCGACGGTAGACTGGCCCATTGGGAAACGGTGCATAGGGGGTCAGATCGATGGGGTGTTTGACCTGACAGTGCAAAGGTACCTCAGTAGGTGAGGAGAAGATATATGAGTATGCTTCCATGAACTTATCCACTTGATTCTGCTGTGTGGAGAGGTCGGCTGCGGAGACCCTCGATGTGGCTACGATCTTTCACTCATTCTGAGAGCGAATCACGAAGAAGACAAACTTCCCCGTCTGAGATATGACCTTCCTTCATTTCTTGGCAGAGATCAAGGAAATAGCACTAGCTGGGACTGCCTCTGGTATTCTGTACAATTTCTTGTTCAAAGTAATAATAACACTGTGAGGCCTAGACTCATATTTAGCATGGTGTTTCCATAAATATGGTTGGCCCAAAAGAACATTACAAACTTCGAGAGGGGAAACATCACACAATACCTTGTCTTTGAAGGGCTTGATGTCGTATGACAGAGGGCATTGTTGGCTGACGTGGATGTTGCTTCCTTGGCGGAGCCATCCGATGGTGTAGGGTTGCGGGTGCGGCATTGTCGGCAGGGCGAGTCGCTTGACAACCTCTACTGAGATGAGGTTCTTCTGACTACCGCTATCAACGATGAAGTGCAGCGGGGTACCCTTCACCCACATTTGTGAATGAAAAAGGTGCTCTCCTTCCTATGGCTCGTTTGATTCACCGGGATGGAGCTTGGTGGTAGCAACAGTAGCACTGGGCTCTGCATCAATGATTTATCTCCCCCTTTCTGGTTCTGACTCAAAGTCGAAACTCGCATTTGATTCAGAGGCTTTCACCTCAACCACCAGTGACTGCTTTGAACAACAATCAACAATGATATGCCAGGGGATCTTATGGAAGTCGCACCACTTCCTAGTATCTTTATTTGTCTTTCTGGTGTCCTTTGCTTGTGGCCTGGACTGGTTGTCCTGAGCTGGTCTGTCTTTGCTCTGTCCTTTTTTCTGTGGGTTGGGGCCGCCCTTTTCTGACTTCTGTTGTGAGGGATTTTCAGGCCCAAATTGCTGCGTCTTTTGTTTGAGCTTCTGCTCGATTTTAACAGCATATCGGTAGGCCGCGCCCAAGGATGAGATGTCTAGAAACTCCATTTTGGCCTAGATGTATCTATGCAGACCACCACGATACTTGAGCACCAAATTGGTGTGCAAGGTATGGAAGATATTTGTGAACTTGGGCACTGCTTGGTCTCTTTCCCTCGAGCAACATTTTGAAGGGATCTCATTTCCTGTCGTCTTTCTTTTCTCCCACCATGAGAGGTCGCTTGGGTGTGTGAGATCTTTTGTCCTCAAGAGAAACAAGCTCGAGACCCAATTCTTTGTACCTTGACCTCGTTGTGGACATGCATTAAGAATGACAAGGAGTAGACCGCTCTGATACCACTGATCCAGATTTTATGAGAAGAACGAAATGAATACAGATTATTATCAAAAGATGCTTAACAAAGAATAACAGATATACAATAAAATTGGTTTCTATTAAATAAGGAAATAAGTTGAAACTGTAAAATGCGGCGGAAAACAAGCTTGCTAGAATGGTGGCGGCTTATCTTTGAGAAGAGATGTGACGGTTGCGTTCATTCGCCAGAAGTTGATTACAATGAGACTCTCAAGGCCTTTTTACAATAAACAGGAATGTCAAAAGCCCTAGACATCCAAAAACCTAACCCTAGGAGATGAAGCACCAAAAGTCATGTGGGCCCCGTTTGGGTAAGTTAGTACATCAACTTCTCGGGGTCGTAACTTTTGCATACGA
>SNQJ01S0073763.1:37629-61141 GCA_010110895.2 Picea sitchensis
CCATTCCACTTGTCCAGACATTGGGTTGACCTATTTTCAGGATTGCACCTTATCTCATGGGAAGAAGGGGCTAAAGGCCCAGAAGGTAAAAGCAAGCTGGTAAAAGATAAAAGCCTAAAAATAAAACCTCAAGAAGCTTCGCCCAAGGATCCCCGAGAAAGCAATAAAAATATTCTCAACAAGAAACAAGAGGGACCCGAAATAATAATAAAACAAGGCCTAACCAAAGGATAGGGGGTCTCATCACGAGCCAACCTATTAGGTCCATGGGTATCTAACAATATGACATTGCCATTATCTGGTCACCACGCCAGGGTAGTGACTCTTGGTTGCATGGCCAAGGGAAAGGGGCTCTCATCACGAGCCGACCTTTTCATTTCTGTGAAACTACTTGTGGATAACCCTGTCACCACTAGTCACCACGCCAGGGCAATGTCCCCTGATTAGATATTGAACAAAAAGCAATAAAAGATAAAAGAATAAAAGAATGAAGAATAAAAGGAAAGAATGGGCTTGGAAAAAATGCATCCATGACAGGTACAGCTCGCCTTCTACAAAGGCACCCACAGGTAATATTTTTGCATCCTTGGCCCTCACTGCACCCACATGTTTGGACATCCCCTGACCACATCAACCACTTACATGGCTTGGATGAGCTCTCTTCCAGGAACTTTCCTTCTTCTGTGGACACTAGCCCAATAGGACGCCTTATCCTTTTCTCCAGACTTGTATTGTAGGCTTGTGTAACGTCTTTGAGTCGTTAACTGATGCATTAGGGATTTTATGCACATGTTTAATAATATTGATGATGATATGTGATTGGCATTGCTATGATCCATGTGACTGATGAGCCCATGGAGGGCATAGCTTTTGATGTGCAGGACCATGCTCGACGGACAGGTACCATTTTGGATCGGTACACATGGGGAGATAATCAGTTCGGACCTCCATGGGGCTTAGGAGCCCATCAGGTGGTTGTTGAGACCCCATCAGCGGGAAGAGAGAGGATAGAGATGGATCAAGGGATTTGCACTAGAGAAGAAGAGAACATTCCACCAGAGGCACTTTGGTAGAGCTTGACCTAGGGGGATTGGCCCTCTTTCAGTGGAACATTGGCCTTGGAAGGCCTGGGACGTCACCCTTGATGACCATGATTTTATATAGGGTTTGATGAAAAGGCCTTATTGTAGCAACACCTTTCTTCATCAAACCCTCTAGTCTTGGTTTTATGCTTCATCTTTCAGCTATCTATTTTTTCCATTGAGTTAAGGAAGGAGGAGAGAGCACTAAGACCTAGTTTACCTGCACCAAGGTGAGCCTCTCTCCCCTAGGGTTTTGACTTTGGGGCCTTGCTCTAGAAACACTCCAAAGCCTCTCCCTCTAGTCCTTGACCTACTTACCTTTGCCTCCTTCAACTCTTGCGTCTTCCACTATTTGACTCCATTAACCCTAAGGCATTGATCTGAAGAGACCTCATGCGCTAAAGTGACCTTTATCACAAACAACTCTCAACACTTTAAATCAAACCCTAATCTAACTAACCCTAGCCTAGAACTAACCTTCTAACCCTATATGTTGTTGTCATACCCTGTTATTAACACCTTTGTGCAGCAAATGTTTTGTTTTATAAGCAATTGAATGATGATTAAAGGCATAAATTAAATGAAGTGTTGATTTATTACTTTGAATTCCATATTGTTCCAGTATTTATTGGTGAAGTGACAATATTCATTGGTATTTATAAACATTGAATTCGTTAATATTTATTGCTAAAATTGCTTATATGTTCATCAGATAGTCATCCATTTATATGAAGTACTAACCAATTGAATAAGCTTGCACATATCGTTTGTTGTTGCTTTGTCTCGGGCAGGTATATCTTTGGGGGTTTTACTTTATTATTGGTTGTTTAGCCGGGACTATCTACTTGGTGGTGACTTGTGAGGGGGAATCTATCCTTCATCCTGTAATCCTTTGCCTTCTCAAAACCCCAAGTCATCGGGGACATCTCCCCTGGGCCTCACCCCCCTAAACAGAAAGAACCATCCCATTGTGGTGACATTGGGTGGAATTGGTTCATGTTATGCCAATTTGGCCTTCAAACCTCAAGTCTTGTATCCTTGCTACAAATTGCGCGATAACAAAGCCTAGTTTGGGCTTCCATGGGGCTACAAGCCCACAGGTTGGATTCCAGGGGCATGCATGCTAGATGAGAAAGATTAGATTTGGAAGGCCTTGATGATGACTTGGACGACATATCCCAACCCTCACTTGCCAAACGATTTTCCCAGGAGGGAAAAAATGTCCTCCTTTTTTAGCATGACGTCGTGTGTGGGGGCCTAGGGGATGGTGGTGAGATGATATGCTTTGGAAATTGGACATTTTGAGGGGTTTGAGATCTAAGACCAAAACACCAAGAATAAACTAAGATTGAGCATGTGCCTCTCTTCTCCTTCCTTCTGCAACTGCAACTACCTTCAATATATGCGCACTAGATGAGTGAGTGTGAGTGTGAACAAGTGAGGCACCATCCTCACATAAAAATACTAGTTGAGGAGGCGTTAGGGTTATGTCCCTTCACTAAGCAGGGACAACTTCTTATAGAAGTGGTCAAAACCACTTTATAAACACTAGGGGAAGAATTTACAAATACCACCATATAAATATGGTTTAACCAATCCACAAAAGGGGATTTTATCTTATACAATACCCAACATGATCAATCCGCAAAAGGGGATTTGATCTATAATATAATAATTCCAATATAATTAGAATATTCTCTGAAGTTACTATTTCAACATTGATGATGTTGAAGACTTGGTGATGAAACTCTTCTCTTTCACTCTTCAAGATGCTACTAGAAGATGTTATGATAGTCTCCCTGATGGTAGCATCAAAACCATGGACAAACTAGAAGAAGTTTTCCTCAAAATATGGAGTGTTAAGGAAGATCCTAACATGCTACTAGCATGACTTAATGACATCAAGAAATCAGAGAATGAGAACGCCAGGGAGTTTAATGCCAAGTTTGAAAGGTTACTCCAACAAATACCTAAGAGCTATCACCCTAGAGGAGATTACCTATTATTTCTTTATGCCAAGGAATTTCCAGGACAGATCGGTTTCATGATTAAGGACAAGAGTCCAAGGACCATTCAAAAATCCCAAGAAAATGTCATAAGGATCGAGGTTAATCTCTCTTCATCCAAGGTCAAACCTTTCTACACCCCAAGATACAAGGTTGATGTTAAACCTAAAGTAATCCACAATGTTGAGACAACCCAAGACATCATTTTTTCCTTGACAAAAGTTCAAGAAATTGTGGAACGCATGGTAAAAAGTCAGGCCTCAATATAGAGATAGAACAACAACAATCTCATAGGCCTCCTTTCAAGGGACAACCTCAAAAACCTAGTCAAATGTACAAGCCTCTAAATGAGAAAAGCATCCCTGATACTCTCGCCCCCTCAAATGTTGTGGATGAAACACCTTAGTTTTTTTAGTGTAAGGATGAACATTAGGAGCACAAGTGCTCGAAGAATAATGGAGACCTTGACCAAGTAAACTATTGGATCATGTTGTCATTGATGCCAATGGTTTGATTGATTGATGTCAAGTGATTGATTAATGTCAAAGGATTGATTGATTGATGATTGATGTAATATAATATGTATTGTCCTTGATGAGAATGTATAGATGAAGATGGATCAATGTGTTGTCATTGATACATGATGAAGATGGATTGATGTGGTTTCATTGGTATATGATGCATTGTTGGAAAAATGTATAGATGACTCATTATTGTCTTATCGTGACTGATAAGGTGCACAAATGGATCAACTACAAAGTGGTCCCCTTATGGTGAAAGCCCTCACGGGAAGACGCTTTGCGGATTGAGTTATCCTAGAAGAATGGTTGGAGGACCCATGCTCTCATTATTTTCTTATCATAGAAGAATGGTTGAGGGACCCATGCTCTCATTATTGTCTTATCATGATTGATAAGGTGTACAACTGGATGAACTCCAAAGTGGTCCCCAGGCAAATCCCCACGGGAAGACGCTTTTGTGGATTGAAGTATCCTAGAAGAAATGGTTGAGGACCCATGCTTGTATGTGGAATAACTAGATGAAGATCAAGGGAAATTATTGTTGGTGAAACTATCCTAGATGGATAGTGTTTGTCATGCCATCGGTGGTATGTGGAATGTCACATAACTCTCAGTTTGAGAAAGAGTTATGGCGTTATGAAGATGAAGGACCCCACATGAAGGTTTGAAGCCCCCAATTTCAAAAAAAGTCAAAGTGACCTAAAAGAAGAAATCATTATTTAAAATGGATAAAGTAAAGTGACAAAAAGTCAAGGTGGATTATTTAAATAATAAAGAGAAATGATAAAGTAAGGTGACAAAACTCAAGAAGGAATATTTATGGAAAGGGTTAACCCTAAAAATATGGAAAATAGGTTGCGACCTAGAAATGGGTTAATATTATTTAAAATGATAAATTAAAGTGACAAATTCAAGGTGGGTTATTTAAATAATCAAGAGAAGTGACAAAATCAAGAAATGATAAAAGTAAGGTGACAAAATCAAGAAGAATATTTAAATGATAAAGTATTGAGAACTTTCTATTTATGGAAAGTGGTTAACCCTAAAAATAAGGAAAAATAGGTTAAGTGGACCTAGAAGTGGGTTAAGGGACCTAAAATGGGTTAAGTGACCTAGAGGATGAAATTATAAATAGATAACAATGGTCTCTCTTGTAGATCATCATTTTTGTGGATCATCAGAGAGCTTCTTGTGGAATATATTTTGAGTATTGATGGAGAGCTTCCTTGTGAGAGCTTATTGAGCATTTTTGTGGTGGAACACTTGAGCATATTGAAGACTATAGGTGACTGAGGTAACCAAGGATATCTAAGCCGAAATTCTGAGGAAAGTGAAGAAAAGAAGGCCGGAAATCAATGGAAGATACCCTTTGATGGTGCTTTCTAAGGTATGGTATTTACGGGTCATCTCACCGCCATTTTTTCGCTAAATCTTTTTTTCTATAATGATTCAGAACCTAAAATTGGCGCGAGTGAGACAACATATCCAAGCATATGTGATAAAAACTAGCTATTGGTCGCTGTATTTTTGGAGTTAATCTTCGTGGAAAAATAGGTTTGTGGATAGTCCTAAATCCAATGCACCGTGTTTCGGGTAAAATGTAATAAATTATTCACAACATATCCAAATTACAGACCACATGTGTTGGTTAGGGTACAGTCTTTAGTATTCTCTGTAATATTTTAGATTCATTTCATCAAACATTTTTGTGGGGTATCGCCTCTACAAGGTCACTCTATAGAATGCTTTAATCCAACAAGGCTACTTTTGCTATAACTCCTTTTCTCGAGAGGTTCCAAGTAGTGCAACTTTGAGGAATTGCATAAAACACACTGAAGAACATTTTTTTTTTTTTTTTTTATATATATTTATTTATTGTAGGTAAAAAGCTATGATTATTTCAAGTTAGGGTTGTTGACTAATCCAAAACTAGTCATGGTTGAGACAAGCAGCTTCAATGAGTTGGCACATACATTGAGGTATCACATGATGTTGGTACATATTGATGAGTCATTGTTGATGAGTAGTTGACACACGATTAATACATACTTGCAGAAGGTTGATGCACTTTGTTTATGGTACATGTTGATTTCACAAGTTGTTTGGCAATGTGTTGGTGCATGCTGATGCACTTGTTTATGTTGAACGATTGATATTTGTTGAGGATTGTTGCCTTCATCTCGCTATGATGAGAATGCAGCCTAGCCCTGTTATATAGATTTTGTTCTCTTGTAGAGTTGTACTTCATTCAGTTGTTGCTGAAAACCTCGGATCGAAGTCCATAATAAAAAGAAAATTGTTACATCTTGTGGTGTTCCTTGTGGAGATGATTTGTTGATGATATATTGTTGATATATGTTGTTAATATGTATTCACATATAACTGATTATTAATGACAACAATGAGTAATGAGTAAATGCCGAATGTTAACTAATGAGTTTTGTGTAAGAGGAAAGTTTTGGGAAAAAGATCCCCACACTCATTCACGCGCCCCCCCCTCCCCCCCCTTCTAAGTGTGGTAGGTGTGTCCAACATAAACATCATGAGTCATACTTTCACTGAATAACCACAAGTGTGCCTCAATATCACACACAAAGAACATGAGGAAGGCATGAAAGAGGCAGCTAGAAGGTCTAGGATGGATCTTATAAATAACCTAGATAGTGAGTCTAGGGAGAAGCTAAAAAGGCAAGAGTTGCAAGTGTATACAAGATAGAGGAAAGTCCCTCAAGATCCTCCTCTAACCCTAAACTTTCACAACAAAAAATTCCACCAATGAGTAAGGTGTTACCCAATCCCACTTCACCAAAGGCCAACAACATTGATTTGAACTTTGACCTAGAAAGCACTTTGGCAAAGATGAGTGTGATTGTACCTTTGAAGGAAATCATTAAAGTTCCCTATATGAAGAATAGGTTTGAGAGGTTCTTCAAAGTACAATATGAACCAGTAAATCCCCATATAATTCTACAAGCAGACCATTTCAGGTTTCAATATGATGATCATCCACCATTCTTTATGTCACTACAAATGAATGGTAAATGCTTGAATAATTGCATGCTTGATTTAGGAGCAAGTGTCAATATGATTCCCTTGAAGGTAATGGAACAACTAGGCTTGAAACCCACATGACCTTATAGGAACGTGTGTGGATTTGAATCAAGAGGAATTCCTACTCATGGTGTGGTTGAGAATGTGAAGGCATGTCTTGCTCGATACCCTGAAAGGGTAATCCCATTGGACATTGTGGTGGTATATGTCCTAGATGTATGGGGGATTCTTTTGTATAGAAAATTTATTGCAATGTTGGGTGGCACTTTAAAAATGGATTTGACTAATATCAATGTGCCTTTAACGGATGGAACTTTATCTCGCTTTACCAACATGCCCATGGCCAAGATACATGTAGAATAAGTTGACATTGAAACTAGAACCAATCAAGTACGTGAAACCATCAAAGAGTCTCTTCCACAATTTTCTCCAAGTGACTTACCTTTATTTGAGGAGGAAGAATTTGATGTTATATAGTGGCCAAAGAAAGAATAATATCAACAATTATTAAGCAGGTATAAGGAAAACAAAGTTGGTTCGGTCAAATTACTAAAGAAAGAAAATGATAATATATTGATCAAACCAAGCCAAGAGGAGGTCCTTACCATGGAATCCCACCCCCCTCTCTCAAGACAATACATCGGGACGATACAAGAAACAGTTGACTCCAAAGGAGGGGATTACAAGCAATGATATTTAGTTCTAGAGTGGGATACGAAGATGGGCCAACCCAATAATCATAAGGATTTTGCAAAGTTTTGGCTTGGACCATTTCAAGTTAGAGGGAATTTTGTTTATATCTCTTACCACTTGAACACAATGCAAGGAAGGAAAGTTCCATTACCGGTGAGTGGTGGCCTCCTCAGACCCCATCATGGGGGACAGACTTGACCTTTTTACCTCTTAGAGTAGGTTGGTAGGTAGGCATTTGCATCTTGCATTTCATTATATATATCTCGTATGTTGTATATCATGATAGCATAGTTTGCATTTAGCTTAGACTTGTTTGCATACATGCATTTGATTTATATATATTTATATTATTTCATTCACATGTTAGAATAGAATTTTATTTTCAGCATTTACATTTTGATTTTGATCATTTTTATATGAACAAGGGGTGATAGTGCCACCCTGGTGTTGAGGAAAAGATATGAAATAATCTTACTCAAGCATTTTCAGATCTTGCTTGGCTAAGGGAAGATAGACGGGAATATCACCCTATGTTTATAGCCTCAAAATTTGTTTCATAATCCACAAGTATTAGTTACAAGGGATTACACTGATTTTTTTATAATAAAAGATTGTTGTAAAATTCAATATCCTTTTATAATTTTTTGAATATAATAGATGCAAAAGTAATTGTGGAGACAAAAGCAAAAATACCAAGTCACAATTTAACACAGATGAAATAGAATAGCAATCGTTTATTTCATTCCAAGAAATCAAAATAATTGTTATCTTTACAAAAATCCCTAAGGGAGTTTGGACCAAAGTCAAACTTAGATGTCCCCGATGAAAACCATACAAAATGACTTCTGACAGAAAGTAAAAAAACTGAACTTTAAAAGTTGGATCATCTTGCCACAGATTGTTTCCCACTCGACTCTGCACAATATCATTTATCAGTCATGAAATTTAATTCATAAACAGAAAAGTCTACACAGACTATCAAAGATAGATAAACACCTCTGAAAAACAAGTGTCTGAATGATGTAATTCAGCCTTGAATCTTGTTGTCTACAATAGGACCCTGTTGTCAGAAAAGAGAATTAGGCTTTTAATAAATTAAAGAATAAGTGAAAACTGAACTATCTCAATAAAACTCAAGATCATACTTTAGTATGCTCTCTCTTTCTATTCTCCCCTTGTTCTTCCTTATGTTTTTGCCTTTAAGCAATCAAAATTAGTTGAAGTAGTTAAACTACCTCTTTTAGTGAAGTTAACTAAAACTCAACTAACTTTTAGTTTAGGGGAATAATTAATATAATAATAATAAGGGTCTTTAATAAATAATAACTAGTAGGTGGGACCCCTTGTGACTCCCTTTAGTTTCTTAACAAAAATAAACACAACTAGTCAATCAATCAAACACATCCGTTGTTGTGGCTCCCATCATCATTCTCATAATTTGAAAATTAATATCAATGATATTTTAAACCATATCCAAAAATATAATATCCAAAATAGTATGTTGTCCAAAAACTTCAGTTAACTGTTCTCAACAATCAATAAATAAATATACTCAAAAACCATATTTTCCACTTTGGGATGCAATTTTCTCTTTGTTGTTGTTGTCTTCCTTTGATTTCTCTGAATTAGCCTTAGGTTGTGTGGAGCCTTTAGGCTTGATCTCACTGATAACATGAGATCAGTCATCTCTCAAGTGCATGCGGGATGAAACAGATTTGGTGGAATCACTTGAGGGAGAGGAGGGGGCAGCAACATCTTTTCCTTTATCATGTGCATGGTGGGCTTCGGTTTTGAGTCTCTTGCTTGCATGGGAAGACTGTACATGTGAGTGTGCAGGGGAATTTTGGACAATTGGGTTAACCAGTGGAGGAGGAGAAGGTGGAGACAAATTGGGCCAGCCACGATGTTGGGAGACTGTTGGATGAACAATCTCTTGCCATCTGTCATTTTCAGGGACTTCAGGTTGTAATGAGACATGAGGGGGAACTAGGATACCAGGGACATGTTGGGGTTGGAAGGGCGGCCTTTATGGCCTAGGTTGGACTACCCCTTGTCCAATCCAGTTGAAAAATCCAACTTGGAAGAGTTGGTTTAACTCTTGTGGATCTGCATCAAAATGTATCGAAAATCTTGGCCTTCTAGGGCCCCTGTTTCAATTCCCTTTTCCCCTGTTATTTCGGCCATGGTTTCCTTTGCTGAAGAAGCTCATTTATGTATGCATCGTTTATTAGCAACTAGCTTCTTAAACAAACCATACATGACATCTCTTTAAATATGAAACAAATTTTGGCCTAGCAACACATCAGATCCATGAATTCCAATCCATAAAAATCATTTAATACTTGTCAATGAACAGGGAGTGAATAAGTGTTATGGGATATCTTAGGGGGTTGTATTGAGCGAAAAGTGATAAAATGAAAGGGATTAGATCATGATTACTTTCTCAACAAATCATTAAACAATCAACTGTGTTGTAATAACAAAACATATCAATTGTAACCCATCTTTGTGTCATCCTTTAATTGCTATAATACAGAGTTTCCATTTAATTACAATTTAATTTTAATAACATGGCGTGCAAAGTGAATCTGGGAATGTGAGGGGATTCGTAATGTGCGTAAAAGTGAGAGAATGGCAGGGAAGTTAATAGATATTGTTCATAAAACAAATTAAGTAATCAATAATCATAACTTTGTACTAAAATCAATCCAAAAAACACCAATACCACACCAACATTTACTGTGTATCAAATTGTTTGTTGTTCCAACATTTAAATTTCCTAGAATTCCTCAATTCATAACAGTCCATGTAACCATAACTCATAACCAAAACAAACTTTCCATTCAACGGTCATGTTTAAGAAAGCGTTGGTCTTTTATTTCCCTTCTTTCCTTTTAAGAATCTAAAGAAAACGCACAGTAATATGCTCGAACTCTATCTCATAATGCATCATTATAATAATAAACATCCATTGTCTACCAATTTACAATCGGTGCCCAATTAAAATATACACGGGTCGCTTTTTCAAATACGAACAGACTTCCAAAATATCCCTGATTACACACAGTCTTCATCATATCAATCAACAAGGCGTTGCAACGAAACAACAATCAACATAAAACCTGAGCCTTATCATTGTCGATGTAACCATTGATAATATGCACGATGATCCAATAATATATACGAGGAGAACATAGCCAATTACACATAGGCACTATTTTCAAAATTAGCCATAACCCTGATCGGGCTTAGTAAAACACACAGGTGTTTCCAATTTCAATCAAGACCACGCTAGTAAAAACACCATAATGAAAAGAAACAGTTCTCAATTGTATGCAAGCGCCTATAATTGTTCAACCAATTTTATCATAGAAAGATGAGACAAAGACTCTACAAAAACCTCCATAACCATTCCACTAATAAGGTCTTATTTGACAACCAAAAAGGTGCCCGAAGGGAGCAAAGACAGTTGGAAATTTAATCGGGTATGTCACAATCAAATGATGGGAGACAACAAGAGAAAGTTCATCCTTTAACCATAACATAGAGAGCTGGAGGACTTCCGAGAATTATCAATCATAGGCAGAATACCCTCGAAAAAGATACGACAATGAGCCACACAATCCCCTTATTACTCCAAGTCCTGGATAAGACCAATGATTAACACCCGAGGAGAGAAAAGGCAGGAAGATAATAACCCAATGCACATAATGTGTTTAATGCTTGCAGAGGAGAGGTAAAGTTAAAATATCAGTGACAGGTATTCAAAGAACACACAGAGATATAACATCTTTGTCCATTTTCTTAAGATCTGAACAACCTGACAGAAATACCAGTGAGGACGCATACATCATAACGTCGAGATATAACTAGTATCACCCCATAACCATACAGTACATATTAATGTTATGGCCACCCCAAGACTGGATCTTGGGATACTTCGGTGAAAAGACACTAAGAATGAGCCAATGACCATGACTCTGGGTTTGAAGAAATAACACAGCAACTGAATGGCAATCTGAATGCGACTGGATAAGGGTTACAATCATGACGGTGAGGAAACAACCGACGGTAATACACAGAATGAAACCCTCCACCATTAATACAGAGCGATATGTACCACATTCACTTATTATCCACAGAGACCCATCACAATATTAAACCGACCGAGCAACCAGTCAATGCACAACTTAAACAAAACCCAATTCTTTTGCTTTCAATCCAAAACATTTTACAGTCATCTCAGAGAGAAATAACACACATTTACATAGTCGAAATTCTGAGGAACACATAAATCCAAGCATCACCGAGCCATTATTTGTTCATACACAGAGAATATTTCATGGATGGAGAGAAAAAGAACCATACCTATAACAAAACGATTAAAAGGGCGAGTTGGTCGAGCCTTCTTCTTTCCAAGAGCCTGAAATGCAGAGCTTCACAACCAACACACCGAAAATGCAACAAGGAACAATGTTAGGGTGACGGTCGATAGGGGGGATATGGAGTGACGTGCAGTAAATGCACGTCACTTCCATCTCCTGGCCTATTCAATTCGAAGTACAAGACAGCCAAACATTTACCAATAAATTAAACCATGTATTCGATGCCCAAACATTTGAAATCTGCGACGATATCCCTTGCATAGTGTGCCACCCACTAACATTTACACGCTAACCCTTGTTATCATTCTATGCCATAACACATATTGCAATGCTATATGCGCCCAAATCAAATCTAATGAAAATCGCATAGCCACTAACCATCCATAGCATAATAGTTAGGACTAACATTAACATCACTTTACTTTTCCATTTGCATATAACCCTTAACATAGCTCAAACATAACTTATTTTCCCTTAAAAAAAAAAAATCATAGGTTTTATTTCTTTGTTTTGATTATGTTATCACTAACATATCTCTTGTATATATGTGGCTAGGTAATCGATCACAATCATAGCAACTGTAAATACATGTCCATCATAACAAAAAAAAATGCTTTGAATTGCAGAAGCATTCCATAAAATGCATCATCCACCTGTTACTATGTCAAAATGAACCCAAGACTGCATGGTCAACCATGTAGGACTGTGTAAGCAGCATCAAAACAGCAGCAGAAAAATGTGTGATATGTCTATCCTTGCACCTCTAGTCTACAAGGGGGTCCCACCTACTAGTATTATATTATTAGCATAGTTAAATAATAGGGCTTTATCAATACTTTGCGAGCGGAATTCATCGTTGCGATTTTAATCATCAACAAACTGGCGACTCCATAGGGAATCTGTTTCCAACAGATTAAGAACTCAGAGTGTTTGGTTTAGCAGACCAAGTAACATCAAATCAAGAAGATATAAATCAGAATAATTATGCAACAGGGGGAAGTGAGCGGATTTAATGGAAATATGACTGGGAATTTGGGAATAACTCATGGAAAGTGCTAAGTATGAGGAGGTTTATCCCTGTAAGCATAATCATTCAACTAAAAAAAATTCTTGACTTCAAGGAGAAAAAATTTCTGAACTTGTTCTTTTGAATCTCGAAATGGATGAAGAAACGAAAAGCAGAAGCGGGATGTAACCAACTATCTCATAAAACAACAATGAAAGCATATAACAAATTCAATGATGCCTTTAGGGGGAACATCATAACAGTCGTGTAATATTGATTGTTATTGATTAACAATACTTTGCAGAAGTGTCGATGTGGCAAAACTGATCCAACATTTTTTTTTGACAAAAAATGAAGTCACAAGAACAAAAAACAAAAAATGTCATAACAGAAATGAAACAACAAAATTGGAATGAGCATAAATGAAGTGACAGAAATGAAAATAGCAGAAATGAAAACTACTAAAATGAAAGCAAAATTGAAATGACAGAAATGAAAATAGCAGAAATGAAAACTACTAAAATGAAAGAAGAATTGAAAACTACTAAAATACATAACAATCCAAACAGTGTTAAACTCTTCAAGTTGGTTCCACGTAATGTTTTAGGTGAGAACCGTTAGTGTTGTAGGAAAACAAACGCTCTTGTAAATCCTTTAGAATGTGAGAATTTGCACCCAGGACAAAAGCCATCTTGAAAAGACCTGGCCATAATTTTTGAAACTTTGAATGTCTTCCCCTATCAGCATGAGTTGAATCCCACAGTAGTACCTTCTCATTGACTTAAAATTTGACATTTTTGACACTCTTGTTGAAATATTTTTTAACAGTCTGATGTCTTCTCTTTATAAGAGTGCATTCATCCTTTGAGAAACATCAGAAGAATTTAATTCTTTGACCTATAGCATTAACCTTAAGGAAGAAAGTTCCAGCTCTGTAGGCAGAATGGTGTCTTGACCATAAACAAAATGGAAAGGAGTGCAACCAGTGCTCACCTTGGTGGTAGTTCGATCTTCCCAAAGGGCGTAAGTGAGGAGAGTGTGTCATTGACAAGGTTTATCGTCGATGATCCTTTTGACAATTCTCACCAGATTCTTGTTGGTAGACTCGACCTGCCCATTTCCTTGGGGGTAATAAGTTGATGAGGTAAAATGTTTAACCCCCAACTTAGCTAAAAATTGGGTCAGCTTAGCAGAAATAAAAGTGAGACCATTGTCTGTAATAATTTCCAAAGGAAGACCAAAACTGGAAAAAATATTATTTTCAAGGAAAGAAATCACCTGATCATCTGGCGAATGTTTAAGATGGACAGCTTCAGCCCATTTTGTAAAATACTTTGTGGTTGTCAAGATAAAGACGTGTCCTACTAAATATGGAGGATTAACAGGACCAATAAATTCCAAACCCCATTTTGAAAAAGGAAAGTCTGGGAGGACAAGTTGTAACGGCATGGTTGAAAGGCGTTCTTTCCCAGCAAATTTGTGGCTCTTGTCACAAGATCTGGAAAAATCATAAGAATCACGAAAGATTGAAGGCCAATAGTATCATTTTTTGATAATCTGAAAAGCAATGGTTTTAGCAGAAAAATGACCTCCTACATGAATAACAGAATTTGGAGAACCATGAGTTTATTGCAACAGTTTATGTGTTTCCTCGTTGTTTACACAGCGAACCAACATACCATCGGCAGATCTTCTAAACAATAAGTCTCCTATAATGACGTATCTAGCATATTCGATACGGAGCCTTCTTCTTTGATGAGTGTCTAAGTTATCTGGACATCTTTGATTTTGCAAATAGTAAACCAAATTTTTATACCAAGGATGTTCAGACACGGGAAGGATTTGATTATCAATGTAGAACAGTGTCGAGAGAGAACTATCATGTTCATCAATTTCTTCAATAGTTTCATCATGTTGAGGTAAGTGAAGGGCTTAGTCACATCCCTTGATGGTGTTAGAAGTCACGATAGTTAAATCATGCTCCTAGATCTTGGCAAGCCAATGTGCAAGCTTCCCTGAAAGATAAGTCTGTGAGAGAAAAAACTTGACAGCGGGTAAAGGGACTTTTACCAATGTATGCTTACCTAAGATGAAGTGGCGAAATTTTTCAACGGCTTTAACAAGAGAGAAAGCATGTTTTTCAATCAAAGAATATTTAAACTCATCATCATACAAGCTTTGACTCATGTAAGCCATTGGTTTTTCGTTACCTTGGTCATCACCTTGCATGAGGATAGCGGAAACTGCTTCCTCTGTGGCATTATTATATATCATAAATTCCTTCTCAAAATATGGCTTCGCCAGAACTGGTGTGGAACGGATTGATTTCTTGATCCCTACAAAAGCATTTTCGACGTCATCTGTCCAAGAAAAGGAACAATCTTGCTTAAGAAGATTATGAATTGGCTTGACCATTACAGAAAAATCAGGAACAAACCTACGAACAAAGTTAATAACCCCCATAAAATCTTGAACCTCCTTCTTGGAAGTGGGAGCAGGAAGATTTAGGATAGCAGCAATCCTTTCAAGATCAATGCTTATTCCTGAATCGGAGACAATGTGTCCAAGGATCTTTCCCTTGGTAACGCCGAAAATAGAATTAGAAGGATTTAGAGAAATGTCAAATTTCTTGCATCGCATGAGAACTCTTTTAAGATGACCAAAATGATCTGATCGGTTTTTAGAGTACACAGTTAAGTCATCAAGATAGATCTGAATAATCTTGTCGATCAGATCGTCGAAAGTTATTTGCATAGCTCTTTGAAAAGTGGCACCTGCATTAGATAATCCAAAAGACATGTGTTCATAAGAAAAAGTGCCCCAACGAGTAATAAAAGTGGTTTTATATTTGTCTGCCCTTTTTACCTTGATTTGATTGTAACCAGAGAAACCGCCAAGTAAGGACATCATCTGTGACCCTGCAACCTATTGCAAAATCATTTCCATATTAGGGAGAGTAAAGTGATCATTTATACTAGTCTGATTCAATGCACAAAAATCTACGCATAATCTGATTTGACCAGTTGTTTCTCGAACGGGAACCAAATTAGAAACCCATTCTAAATACTTAACCGAAAAGATGATCCCAACCTTCAAGAGTTTTTCCAACTCCTTTCGAATAGTTGCTTCCAGCGCAGGGTTAATGGTTCTTTGTTTTTGCCTAACTAGTTTTATGCCCTCCTTGATAGGAATGGCATGTTTTATAAGAGTAGGATCAAAACCATGAAGATCCCCATAAGACTAATCAAAAACATATTGAAATTAGCCAAGCAGTCTGGAGAACTTCATTTTTTCTTCATCAGAACATTGGACACCTATTTTAACATTCTTTGGAGATTCGGGTGTTCCAATGTTCAAGGAAATGGTTTCACCCACTTTTCTTTTCGACTCCTATTATTTATGTTTCTCTTGGTTGCCTACATCACTCGATGAAAATGAAATTTCTAGAGGAGTCGAGCCTTTAGAAATGTTGTTATCTTCCATTGATATAATTTCCTTAGGCTTATAAGGTTCATTTTGAATGAAAGAACAGATGCTTTCATCACTAGGGAAGATCTGCCATGATTCTATATTGTCAAGGATATGTGGACGATACAGAGATTGAAAAGTACAATCAGGTCTTTGTGGCAGAATTTTTCGATTAGGAGAGGCTGTAAAAACAGCTAATCGATCATCCATTGAGTTTAGTTCCCTTTTAACATGAGTGATGTTGAAAGATAGTAGGTTCAAGATAAGTGCCCAAAGAGTTTGGGTGTAGCGTTTCATTAACTTGTTGCTAGGAGAGTATATCTTACGTACAAGGTTCACAACAAGTTCAGAATCCCCAAAAACTATAAGGTGACCACAACCCAGATTATAGGCATTTTCAATGCCTAACAGTAATGCTTCGAATTCAGTGACATTGTTTGTGCAAGCAAACTCTAACCTATGCGAAAAGTTATCAATTTTACCCACAGGGGAGTATAATATAATACCAGTTTTGTTTCCCTCATTGGAGCATGAACCATCAAAGTGCATATGCCACATCCCTTCATCTAAGTCGATTTGTTCCAAGGTAGTGTTTTCCTCCTCGACAAAGATGGAATACACTCCTAGGTCCTCCTCGACAAAGATGGAATACACTCCTAGGTCCTCCTTGATATAATTTACATTAGGTTGTGGGACACTTTCTATGTAAGGTGAAATTCTTCCCTCTCTGAGGACTATGATATTTTTACCATTCCGAGGAATGCATAAGTGTGTCCCGTCAAGTGAAAGGTGCCCACCCGTCATAGCTTGCTAATATCTTCCTAAGATGATCGAGTAGTTACTTACTAGCATATCAATTGCCTGAATATTAATGGTTGTCCTTATTTCAGGGTGCATGCACAAAACCAAGAGCTCACGTCCTTGGTTTCACCTATGGTTGTTTGTTGTAAACTATTATAAGAGAACATGTTTCTGGTGTTTTCATTTGTACAAGACAAGCCTATCTCTTCCATAATAATATTCGACATTACACTTGGGCCCGAACCACCGTCAATGAGACAACAATGGGCAATTTTATCCATAATCTTTACAGAAATATAAAACTGAGGTTTTTTTACAGGGTATCTAAAGTTATGTACATCTACTTTATTTACAGACAAATCCTCTTCATTTATCTCTTCAGAGAGGTTGGCTACAACGGAATCTTTTCCTTCCATGAAATTTTTTAGATGCTTATGTTGTTCAGGGACGACAACCATGTCCAGAAGGGTTGCATTTGCTTTGATGTTGGCCAACTGATTTAGAATGTTGTATTTGGAAGAGGGGAGAGGGGAGGTAGTTCCTTGACTGTCAGGAGCCTTAGGAACCTGAACAGTAGCAGCTAGTGAGGATGAGCTTGGTCTAGAAGAAGTGTGGAGAGGATCATATTTGCTTTTGGGAGCATAGGATTTATTCCTAGTATTTATGATCATGGCATCTTCTAGCTCTGCAAAGTCTAGGACATCAATGGTAGTTTCAAGTCTCTTACCAAAGATTTTATCTCTGACATTTTTCTTTACCTCACATGTACTTTCCTCATGGTGTTCCTCGCAAAAGTTACACCAACTACGAGGCATGATATATTTAGGCTGAAAAATATTTTCATTTGGATTTCTAAAAGGGGGTGCAGAAGAAGATGAAGCTCTGGGGTTAAGAGAGGAGACATTTCCTTTTCACTCATACGCTATCATTTGATTACTCATATCTTGTACAAGTTGTAAGAGGGTGGACATGTATGTCTATTTAGTTGAGTCTCCCTTAGGAAGACCTGTTCTTTCAAGTTGTTCTTCATACTCTAAACAAGTACGCAGAGAGGAACTAAGGTTATCAATGGATTTTTCCTCAAGTCTATGACGATAGGGGGAAGTTAATGCATTATAATAATGCATGAAAGCGTCTTGGTTTTGAGGTCGAATGAGTTCGGGGATTTGATTGTATAACTTGGTAAAATGTAAGTTGAAGGACTTGATAGTCTCACAAACCTTATAAGCGATGTTATTGTACTCCCGTAATTGCTCAGCTAGGCTTTTGGATCGCCCATAGGTAGATTTGAACCAATAGACTAACTCCTCCCAAGTAGATAAAATCTTAGGAGGGAGATCGAATAAATCGGCTACAGCCTTCCCTTCAAGGGAATTCACAGATAAGTGCATACAAGTATCATTGTCATTGGCTCCTATGTTGTGACAGGCATTAGAAAATGCCACCAAGTGTTCATTCGTAGTAACAGTGTTATTCCCTGAAAACCTAGGGAGTTTCTCTTTGAATTTAAGAAGTGGACGAGTAGCAAGTGTTAGGTTAAGAGGGAAGGAAACATGCCATGGGGTGGTTGTAGCATCTTCTTCAAACTGAAAAAGCCCATACTTTTTAATGACTTTGGCGGGGTTTGTGGTAGATTGGACAGGGACTTGGTGACTATATAAGCTACCAATCATTGATGAATCTTAAGATTGATATGAAGAAGCACCTCTAGTGCCACCAGAGCCACCACTAGATGCCATCTTGTGAATGATAGGTAAGGGAGAGAAAGATGAACTAGATGAATCAGACAAGGTTCTCCTTAGAGTACTTTGTTGGGTTGATAACACAACGTTCCTTATTCTTATTTAAGAAATAGGATTAATTTCCTGTGATAAACCTCTTCTTCTCCTAGAAACATGAGGGTCTAAGGACATGAAACGAAGATCAAAACTGAATGAAAAAGAAAGTTATGGTTGATTCATAGGTTGTCTATGCCTAGCTTCCCAATGTTCTTGAGAAGTTATGTCTTGTTCAATTGTTTCCCATGAGCGATTAAGCTCAACCCGGGTATTAGTGGTATCTAAGATGGTATTAAACAAGTTTAAAGCAATGTTGGTCTGATCTTGAAGATCGGGCTCAATATTAGGTTGCCTTGCAACAGGTACAGTCATTAAAAATGAAACAGTCAAAGAATCAAAATCAGAAAAGTAGAGATATTCAATGATAATCAAGCATAAAAATCAACCAGAGAGATATGGAAGATCTCCCATGTATGGTTGCCAAATAAATGTTGAAGAAAATATATGAAATAATCTTACTTAAGCATTTTTAGATATTTCTTGGCTAAGGCAAGATAGAAGGGAATAGCACCCTATGTTTATAGCCTCAAAATTTGTTTCATAATCCATAAGTATTAGTTACAAGGGCTTAGGCTGATTTTTTTATAATAAAAGATTGTTGTAAAATTCAATATATTTTTATAATTTTCTAAATATAACAGATGCAAAAGTAATTGTGGAGACAAAAGAAAAAATACCAAGTCACAATTTAACATAGATGAGACAGAATAGAAATCGCTTATTTCATTCCAAGAAATCAAAAGAATTGTTCTCTTTATAAAAATCCCTGAGGGAGTTTGGACCAAAGTCAAACTTAGATGTCCCCGATGAAAACCATACAAAAGGACTTCTGACAGAAAGTAAAAAACTGAACTTTAAAAGTTGGATCAACTTGCCACAGATTGTTGCCCACTTGACTCTGGACAATATCATTTATCAGTCATGAAATTTAAATCATAAACAGACAAGCCTACACATATTATCAAAGATAGATCAAAACCTCTAAAAAACAAGTGTTTGAATGATGTAATTCAGCCTTGAATCTTGATGTCTACAATAGGACCCTGTTGTCATAAAAGAGAATTAGGATTTTAATAAATTAAAGAATGAATGAAAAATGAACTATCTCAATAAAACTCAAGAGCATACATTAGTATGTTTTATCATTCTATTTTCCCCCTGTTCTTCCTTCTCTTTTTGCCTTTAAGCAATCAAAATTAATTGAAGTAGTTAAACTACCTCTTTTAGTTAAGTTAACTAAAACTCAACTAACTTTTACTTTAGGGGAAGAATTAATATAATAATAATAAGGGTCTTTAATAAATAATAACTAGTAGGTGGGACCCCTTGTAACTCCCTTTAGTTTCTTAACCAAAATAAACACAACTAATCAATCAATCAAACACATCTCTCCTTGTGGCTCCCATCATCATTCTCATAATTTGAAAATTATATCAATGATATTTTAAACCATATCCAAAAATATAATATCCAATATAGTATGTTGTAAAAAAACTTCAACATTGAACTGTTCTCAACAATCAATAAATAAATACACTCAAAAACCATATTTGCCACTTTGGGAGACAATTCCCCCTTTGTTGTTGTTGTCTCCCTTTGCTTTCTCTGAATTACTCTTAGGTTGTGTGGAGCCTTTAAGCTTAATCTCACTGATAACATGAGAGCAGTCATCTCTCAAGTGCATGTGGGATGAAACGGATTTGGCGGAATCACTTGAGGGAGAGGAGGGGGAATCAACAGCTTTTCCTTTATCATTTGCATGGTGGGCTTCGGTTTTGAGTCTCTTGCTTGCGTGGGAAGATTGTACAAGTGAGTGTGCGGGGGAAATTTGGACAATTGGGTTAACCGGTGGAGGAGGAGTAGGTAGAGACAAATTGGGCCAGCCACGATGTTGGGAGACTGTTGGATGAACAATCTCTTGCCATTCGTCATTTTCAGGGACCTCGGGTTGTAATGAGACATGAGGGGGACAAGGAAACCAGGGACATGTTGGGGTTGGAAGGGAGGCCTTTCTGGCCTAGGTTGGACTACCCCTTATCCAACCCAATTGAAAAATCTAGCTTGGAAGAGATGGTTTAACTCTTGTGGATCTGCATCAAAATGTATCGAAAATCTTGGCCTTCTAGGGCCCCTGTTCCAATTTCCTCTTCCCCTGTTATTTCGGCCATGGCTTCCTCTATTGAAGAAGTTCATTCATGTATGCAGCGTTTATTAGCAACTAGATTCTTAAACAAACCATACATGACATCTCTTTAAATATGAAACAAATTTTGGCTCAGCAACACATCAAACCCATGCAATCCAATCCATAAAAATTGTTTAATACTTGCCAATGAACAGGGGGTGAATAAGGGTTCTGGGATATCTGAGGGGGTTGTATTGAGAGAAAAGTGATCAAATGAAAGGGGGTAGATCATGATTACTTTCTCAACAAATCATTAAACAATCAACTGTGTTGTAATAACAAAACATATCAACTATAACCCATCTTTGTGTCATTTTAATTATAATTTAATTTTAAGAACAAGGTGTGCAAAGTGAATTTGGGAATGTGAGGGGATTCATAATGTGCGAAAAAGTGAGAGAATGGCAGGGAAGTTAATGGATAATGTTCATAAAACAAATTAAGTAATCAATAATCATAACTCTGTACTAAAATCAATCCAAAAAACACCAACACCACACCAACATTTATTGTGTATCAAATTGTTTGTTGTTCCAACATTTAAATTTCCCAAAATTCCTCAATTCATAACAGTCCGTGTAACCATAACTCATAACCAAAACAAACTTTCCATTCAACAGTCTTGTTTAAGAAAGTGTTCGTCTTTTATTTCTTTTCAACCCAAGACTGCATTGTCAACCATGTAGAACTGTGTAAGTGGCATCAAAACAGCAACAGAAAAATGTGTGATATGTCTATCCTTGCACCTCTAGTCTACAAGGGGGTCCCACCTACTAGTATTATATTATTATCATAGTTAAATAATAGGGCTTTAGCAATACTTTGCAGGCGGAATTCATCGTTGTGATTTTAATCGTCAACACCTGGCTACTTTAACATTTTTCTTGAGTGTGCAGGCACAATACATACCAGAGATGTTCAGCTTCGCATGCACTCTATGGTGATCACATGTCCCTAAGTAGGAGCCTGATGTTACCCCCTCACATTAGGGGTAACTATGGAGATCATTTCACAAGGCCCACGGGTAGTAGACATGGAGTGTCGAGAGCCAAATTGACTAGCATGGCCCTGCAAGGCCCCTCCTATTCATTGATGCACCATTATACATCACCAGCAGCAGAGAAACATTCATCACATCGACCTGGCCCTAGAGGAAAACAGGTCTTTCTTCATGAGGTAATAAGTCTGGTATCATGGCAAGTGTCACCCTAATAATTGAATAATTTCAACATGTTGCAAAGAAATCTTTCTTGATTATAGAGCGTTTGCTTGGAAATTATACTCTTTGCCTTATTTAACCTTGGTGGGTGTCATTTTGTCCTATTAAGTTGGTCACCCTTGGGGATAGGGTGTTATTAGGGGGTTCCTTGAAGATTCATCGTCCATTCCTGATCATACTTATCACCTTTCATGCTCTTTCTATTTTGTTTCCTCGTATTGTGGGATTTTTGGGTACACTGACCCAAGAAGGGATTGTACCTCATTTCATGGGAAGAAGGGGTTGAAGGTCCAAAGGGAATGTAGCTGGAAAAAGATAAAATCCAAATCATAGACCTTCCAAATGCTTACACAAGAGGTCTTGAGAAAAAATGAAGCACTATCTCTTAAAATAATAAGACTTGCAAAAGAATTTTCATATTATATAGATGTCCCACTTATTGAGGGATTTACACAAGTGTGTTACAGCCTTTGCTTTACCCCTATGGCACTTTATGTACCTCTCCCTTCAAGTGACATTGTGGTACTTCCTCCCAAGTTTTAAGTTACCCATTTGGAGTACCTAATTGTTCTGGACTTTAATTAATTAATGGCAATAAATGGGATTTGAAAAATGTTGCATCATGGACAAAGGGAAGCACAACCTCTACAAAGGTACCCATAATGAGGCAATATGAACCCTTGTATGTCATGAACCCCATTTCCAAAGGTCTTACCCCCATCCGCCTCATCATCTTTACATCACTTAGATGAGTTTCTTTTGGAAAACACCCTTGACTTGAGGACTGACTGGCCCAATAGGATGCCTTAACACCCCTCCCACACCTAAATTTGACAAATTGTATAACGTCTTTAAGCATCTGTTTAGTTTGAAAAGGGGGGTTTGATGCACATGTTTGGGTGGTTTGATTATTAGATGTGTCTTACTTGGCATGATCCTGGGACTTATGGACCCTTGGAGGGCGTATATGTTTGTCTTTGCAGGACCTTGCCCAGTGGACAGGTGTTCATGAGGAGATGATTTGTTCGAAACTTCATGGGGGATTTAGAGCCCAGAGATGGATGTAGAGACCCCACTGTTACACATTATTTTCTTCATCCCTATGACCGTTAATGATGTAAATCTATCTGTTTCCTTCAGAGAGGTCAGTGGCTTGAGTTCCTAAAGAGAGAAGGGAGAAGAACTTTTCCTGAGAAAAGAAGTTGCATTTTCCTGTGTAAAAACCTTATAAAAAATGAAGTTCGCAGGTTGCCTATG
>SNQJ01S0073764.1:0-12764 GCA_010110895.2 Picea sitchensis
TAAGTCTTTATCCATGAGGTAATGAGTCCGGTATCATGGTATGTGTCACTCTAATTTTTGAAGCACTTGAATATGTAGCACTAAACTCTCCTTCATTTCATAATGTTTTCTTGGAAATTATTCTTTTTAACTTGTTCATACCTGGGGGGTGAAAAAATTCCCAAGTAAGTTAGTTCTCTTTTATGATGAGTTTCCACTGGGAGGGTCTATGAAAGGTCATCATCAATTCATTCCATACTTACCACTTTTCATCATTATTCCTTTCATCTTCCCCTACCTTGGTTCGGGCATTGGGTTTTCCACACTAGGAAGGGTTGTACCTTTCCTTGAGGGAAGAAGGGGCTAAAGGACCAGAGGGTAAAAGTAACTGGAAAGAGTTAAAAGACAAAATAAAACCTTTGATATGCTTCACCCAGGGATTCCCGAGAAAACAATAAAAGGATTCTCGGTAAGAAAAGGGGACCCGTAAGATAAAAAAAAAACTCAAGGTCTAGTTGGTGGATGGAGGTCTCATCATGAGTTGGCCTATTAGGTTCATAGACATGTAGTGGTATGACACTACCATATATCTGGTCACCAAACCAAGGTATTGGCTCTTGGTCACATAGCCAAGAGAAAGGGGGTCTCATCACGAGCCAACCTTCTCATTTCCATGAAATGCTTGTAGGTAACACTGTCACCTTTGGTCACCACACCAGGACAATGCCCCCCATCATTTCCCTTGAAAATAAAAATACCAAAAATAAATAAGACTAATAATAAAAGGAATTGAATGGGATAGGAAAAAATGGAATCTATGATAAGGTGAAGATCGCCTTCTACAGAGGCACCCATAGGAAAGACCTACATTTCCCTATTATCATTGCACCCTCTGCCCAAACATTTCCCCTACACCATTTCACACACTTACATGACCTATATTGTGTCTCACCTAGGAAACAACCCAAACTTGAGGAGGATTATCCCAATAGGACATCTTGAGACCCTCTCCAAACCTGGCTTGTTAAACTTCATAACATCTTTGAGCATTTGTCTAGGTAAAGGGGGGTTTGATGCACATGTTTGGGTAATTTGATTATTGGATGTGATTGAAATTGTTATGATCCCTGTGACTTATGAGCCCATGGAGGGCGTACTTGTTGTTGTTGTAGTATTTTTCCTGGTGGATAGGCACATATGGGGAGATGATTAGCTCGGACCTCCATGGGGATGAAAATCCCACAGATGGATGTTGTGACCTCAGCCAGGGGAAGAGAGATGTCAGAGACTTGCACTAGGGAGAAATAAAGACTTTCCATCGGAGACACTTTGGATGACCTAGACCCAGGGGGGATATTTCTATTCCACCTGAACATTGTCCTTGGGAGGCCCATGACGTCACCTCTATGACCCTAGACATCACCTAGCATCAGGATTAGCATTATGGAGGTATTTGTGTGCTAATTTTCACGTGTGGCATCATCTAGTGGCTTGGGAGGCCTAAATTTTTGTAGATGAGGCCCAACGTTCCACCCAAGAGGCTCAACGTCACCCTATAAGGGCATGATGTCACCTCTAAAAGTGATTTTAGGGTTTAATTAATAACATTTATGTAAAAACTAGATTTTTGATGTAATTTGGCCATGTCGGCCTTTTGATGACCTAATTTTAATTAAAGGTCATAATTATTGTATAAATAGAGAGATAAAACTCTCATTTTTTCATCATTCACTCATCACACAAGTGGTGGTCTAAAATTTGTCCCTATTTAAGGGTTATTGGGTGAAATTTGGTGGGGCGCACTTCTTGGAGGAGGTAAATCTTGGTGTATTTTTGAAAATTTTCATGTGGAGGATCTTCAACTAGGGTTTATGCTTGATTATTCTTGGTGGAGTAAGTAGAAAATATGCATTTATTTATTGTGAATGAATTCTTATGGTGAATTCACTTGTTTCATGTCAAAGATTATGAAATTTCTTGCTTGAAACCCTAGGAGAAAGGCATATGTTACTATATTTTTCTCTATAGTCTTCCACTTGCTAAAATTTTCTTGAAAGGTACCTATTCAGAAGTAGATACTAGAGCCCTACCATTGTATCACTCTAGTAACCCTACATCATTTCCTATTTCCTATTTTATTTTAACTTTGTCAAAGGAAAATAAAACCACTAGGGCCTAATTGTTATTACTTTCTAGCTATTATCTCTAGGAGTTGGATTTTTGAAGCCTTGGGCTACCAACACCTCCCTCATCCTCTCCATCCCCTTTGACTAAACATTATCATTGCTATTTTCATCTAGGAGTTTTTTCTTCCATAATTGACTCCATTACCCTAGAAGGAACTAGTCTACCCATTATAATTGTTGATTGATCAAACAAATTTTCAGAACATCTTCTCTTGAACACCTACTAACTCCTACTAACCTTAGATTAGCCTAAATAATTAACCTACTTTATGTATCTGAAAACTATTTCTACAACCATCTAACAACAACAAATTAACCCTAAAATTCATATGTTATGCTAGCTAGATGTTTCTAAAACTTCTTGTGACTATTTATTATCAAATTGCCTAGTTAAAGCTATTATTTCAAGTCTTTATTCAAGCATTATAGAGAATAAATCTTGTGGCTGTTACAAAATACTCATTGTTGTTAAAAAAATTTACACTGCTGCAACTTTACATTAGCTAGTAAATTTCTTAAGAGTTCATTGTCTTATGAAGCACTAATATCATTTTGGTACTCGGAAAGTGCCCCTTTTTTCTTTATTGTCTTGATTTGGGCAGGTAATAATATTATTTTGGTTCATCTTCAATAAGACTTAAAGAAAATTTTTAACTTGAGTGACCTGTGAGAGGGGAGGGGATTTCTTCTATAGTTTTCCTTATCCTTTTCAAAACCTCTGTTCACTGGGACGTCTCCCCTAGGGTACCGCAACATATTCCTAAATAGAAAGGGATTTCTTATTAAGGTGATAGTGATAGGTCATTCCCAATTACGCAAATTTTTCATCCACTTGCCTTGGGATTTGGGAAATTTCAAATTGTGCAATAACATTTTGGCATCGTTGTCGGGGAACACTGAGTCAATTTACCTTGAATGACACTCTTTCAGTAAGACTTTATACAAATCCTTTATTTCACAAAGCTTACCTGGCGACTCCACTGAGGGTGATTCCCTATTTTCTCTTTGATCATACCTAGAAGGATTTTATGGTGACTCTACTAATGAAAAATCCAACCATGTCTTCTCAATGGGACCCAGGAAATTTTAAACCCTTGGATATGAGTAAAATTCTAAGTTACCCTCGACAAATACCTCTGAAGTATGAAAAATGGCTCCCTAGATTCACTAGTAATGATGGGCTTATAATCGAAGATCACATGGATAATTTTTGGGATTTCTTTCATCTCCACCCTATCAATGATGATGCTGAAGATTTGGCGATGAAACTTTTCTCTGCCATCCTTCATGGAAATGCTAGGAAATGGTATGATGGTCTACCTGATGCCAACATTACATGTATGTACCAATTAGAAGAAACCTTTCTCAAAATATGGAATATTAAAATAAAAGATATCTGTGTGATGATTAGAAGACTTGAACACATGAAACAAACTCAAAATGACAATGTCAGGGAATTTAGTACCAGGTTTGAGAATTTTCTACACTAAATTCCTAGAAGCCATCACCCTGAACAAATGTACATCTCTTACCTCTATACCAATGCACTCTTAATGCATTTATGGTTTCTCCTCAGCAAAAAAGAGCCAAGATCAATCCAAAAAGATTATTACATGGTTATAAAAATTGAGGTAAATATCTCCTTATTCAAGAAAGAACATCTTTTTACTTCAGAAACTAGAGTTGATGACCCCAAAGATACCCGAGATGCTTTTAGTTTGGAAATATTGGTTTCCCTTGAAACATTTGTTAGTAAATTCCAAGAAAGAAGGGAACAAGTCATCGACCGACAAGAGGTTGAGGAAAATGATCCTAATGAAGGTTTCCAATCCCATGAGGAAGAGAAAGAATTTACTCATGCTCCTACCAAAGATAATGAGGACCTGGTTGAAGAGACATAGACTAAATATATCAAACATGATAATGAAGTATTGATGAGTGTCTCTCCCTCTGATGAATCCATCCAAGAGCCTATTACTCCTACACAAGAAGAAGAGGATGAGATTAGTCACCTTCCTTTTCAAGTTTTTGATGATACCTTATTCTGTGATTCAGAGGGGGAAGAAGAAAGGGAATCCTTGGACGAGATAGATCCTCCTTATTATGAAGATGAATATGTAGAGGCAAGTCATGAGGATGAGATAATGATGCATTCTCTTCCATTTAATGAAGTTATCCAAATCCTTGAATCTCCTGCACATGAAGAATTAAACACAATAAGTTATTTCCCTTTCCAAGATTTTGATGATGCTTTAATGCATGATTTGGAAAGTAAAGAAGTATCAAAGGAGCCATTGGATATTTTAAGCCCTTCATGTTATGATAAAGGTGATGAATTTGTTGATAACATTGATGAGTTCATACATGTCAGGAAATGTAAATGGGATGTGATTGGGTATGATGGGGATCCCATTTACGATCTTCAGGGTCATTTCCAAAAGTTGCCTTTACAATTATCATATGATGTTACTAATAATTTTGGAATTTGGCAACAAGGAGATGATGTGGTTGCAAATAATTTCCAAGCACCTGAGGGTGACCTAGCTCGGTGCTCCCATGATGATTTTCGGTCATACCTTGAGGATTTTGACAAGTATTCCTATAAGAACTTTAATTTATACCATGAAAAATATTATCAACCATCGTTGTGCTCAGATATTGATAAAGGTGAGGACATTGTTTAACCAGAGAAGGATTATTGTGACAAGGTTTTCCATCTCCCTTCTACTACTTTATCTTTCTATGTCACTAAAAGTGTACATGTCCTTTGTATTATCTTTTCTCTGGGGAAAATCCTACTTTTAGAATTCAAGGTTATGTTGAATTCCTTAAGAAGAAATTTATTATGTCAATCTTTCAACCTTCCCTTAAGAAGTTGTGATTCATCCTCTAGGTTCTTACTAATCCCTTCCTAGACCCCAGGATGTGAAGATATCCAAGGTAGCCAACCTTCAAAATCTTTGAGTCAGTCTTTTGAACCTTTAATTTTTCACGATCCCTTTCTGAGATGGATTGAACACTTTTCTAAGAGTGTGACTAGGCATAATTTTGTCCCTCCCTCCCGCCTCCATGAGCTATACTTTACGATTTACGACGATGCAATAGATTTTCTAACTCATGTTATTTTTGTGCTTCACTTATCATTGTTTTAGCTTATGATGAAGCACAGAGGTAGGTATTATGAGATATTTCTAGGATGGTTTCACTGGTTATTTGAATACACCTAGCATTCAACTAACAAGTAAGTAGAGGTAAGTTAGGCATTTGCATCCATTGTATATACCATATGCATATCATGCTAGTGTAGTGTAGTGTAGTTTCATTCTGTACTGTTTCATTTTGTATATATGCATGCTTACTTTTATTCCATTATATCATATATGAGCGATGGATGATATCACTACCTCGAATATTACTAATTCATTTTGTTGAGATCTAGAAGTTACAGGTCATGCTAGAGATGTTGAGGTTCTCATGCGCTATACTGTGAGCACATGTTCCCGAGTTGGAGCCCGATGTTATCCCCTATCCTAGGGACAACTAATGATATTATGTCTCGAGGCCCACAGGTCCTAGACATGGAGTGCCGAGAGTCAGATGACTTGAGAATGACCCAAGAGGGCCCATATTTTCTTCAGTACAACACATCTATTAGCAGTAGCAACATCCATCTGACCAGCTTGGTCCTGAAGTAACAGTATGTCTTGATCCATGAGGTAATGAGTCCAGGTATCATGGTATGTGTCACTCTGATTTTTGAAGCACTTGAATATGTAGCACTGAACTCTCCTTCATTTCATAACGTTTTCTTGGAAATTATTCTTTTTAACTTGTTCATACCTAAGGGGTGACATAATTCCCTAGTAAGTTGGTTCCCCTTTAGGATGAGTTGCCACTGGAAGGGTCTATGAAAGGTCATCGTCCATTCCTTCCATAATTGCATTGGTTTGGGCATTGGGTTTGCCACACTAGGAAGGGTTGTACCTTTCCTTGTGGGAAGAAGGGGTTAAAGGCCTAGAGAGTAAAAGTAGTTTCCAAGAGTTAAAATCCAAAATAAAACTTTTGAGATGCTTCTCCCAAATATTCCCGAGAAAGAAATAAAAGGCTTCTAAGTAAGAAAAGGGGACCCTTAAGATAAAACAAAACTCAAGCTCTAGTTGGTGGATGGGAGGTCTCATCATGAAATGACCTATTAGGTCCATGGGAATGTAGCGGTATGACACTACCATCTATATGGTCACCAAACTAGGGTATTGGCTCTTGGTGGAATAGCCAATAAAAAGGGGGTCTCATCACAAGCCAACCTTCTGATTTCCGTGAAATGCTTGTGGGTAACACTATCACCTTTGGTCACCACGCTAGGACAATGTCCCCCATCTTTTCCCTTGAAAAGAAAAAGACCAAAAAGAAATAAGACAAATACTAAAAGGCATTGAATGGGCTAGGAGACAATGGCATCTATGGTAAGGTGCAACTCACCTTCTACAGAGGCACCCACATGCAAGACCTAAATTTCTCTGTTATCACTGCACCCTCTGCCCAAACATTTCCCCTACACGATTTCACACACTTACATGAACTAGATTGGATCTCACCTGGGAAACAACCCAAAATTGAGGAGGATTATCCCAATAGGACATCCTGAGACCCTCTCCAAACCTGGCTTGTTAAACAACATAACATCTTTGAGCATTTGTCTAGGTAAAGGGGGGTTTAATGCACATGTTTGGGTAATTTGATTATTGGATGTGGTTGACATTGCTATGATCCCTGTGACTTATGAGCCCACGGAGGGTGTACTTGTTGTTGCTACAGGATTTTTCCTAGTGGACAGACACATATGGGGAGATTATTAGCTCGAACCTCCATGGGGTTGAAAATCCCACAGATGGATGTTGTGACCCCATCCAGGGGAAAAGAGATGTCAGAGACTTGCACTAGGGAGAAAGAAGGACTTTCCACCAGAGCAACTTTAGCTGACCTAGACCCATGGGGGATCTTGCTCTTCCACCTGAAAGTTGTCCTTGGGAGGCCCATGGCATCACCGCTGTGACCCTAGACGTCACCCAACGTCAAGATTGGCATTATGGAGGCAATTGTGTGCTAATTGGCACGTGTAGCATCATCCGGGGGCTTGGGAGACCTAACGTTTTGCAGATGAGGCCCAACATTCCACTCAGGAGGCTCAACATCATCCTAGAAGGGCATGAAGTCACATATACAATTTATTTTAGGTTTGAAATAATAACATTTATGTAAAAACTGGATTTTTGATGTAATTTGGCCATGTCGGCCTTTTGATGACCTAATTTTAATTAAAGGTCATACTTATTGTATAGAGAGATAAAACTCTCATGTTTTCATCATTCAATCATCACACAAGTGGTGGTCTGAAATTCGACCTTGTTTAAGGGTTATTGGATGAAATTTGTTGGTGCACACTTCTTGGAGGAGGCAAATTTTCATGTGGAGGATATTCAACTAGGGTTTATGCTTCATTATTCTTGGTGAAGTAAGTATAAAATATGCATTTCTTTATTGTGAATGAATTTTTATGGTGAATTTACTTGTTTCATGTCAAAGATGATGAAATTGCTTGCTTGAAACCCTAGGAGAAAGACATATGTTACTATCTTTTTCTCTATAGTCTTCCACTTGCTAAAAAATTCTTGAAAGGAACCTATATAGAAGTAGATACTAGAGCACTACCATTGTAGAACTCTAGTAACCTTACCTCATTTCATTTTGCATGTTTTATTTCAATTTTGTCAAAGGAAAAGAGAAATCGCTAGGGCCTATTTTTTATTACTTTCTAGCTATTATCCCTGGGAGTTCAATTTTTGAGGCCTTGGATACCAAAACCTCTCATCCTCTCCATTCCCTTTGATTAAACATTATCTTTGCTAATTTCCTCTAAGATTTGTTTTTGCCATCATTGACGCCATTACCCTAGAAGGCACTAGTCTACCCGTTACAAGTGTTGATTGATCAAACAAATTTTCAGAACATCTTCTCTTGAACACCTACTAACTCCTACTAACCTTAGATTAGCCTAAATCATTAATCTACTTGTTGTTGTTGAAAAATATTTCTACAACCATCTAACAACAAAAAATTAACACTAAAAGTGATATGTTATGCTAGCTAGATGTTGCTAAAACTTCTTGTGACTATTTATTATCAAATTTCCTAGTTAAAGATATTATTTCAAGTCTTTAGTCAAGCATTGTAGAGCATAAATCTTGTGGTTGTTACAAAATACTCATTGTTGTTATAAAATTTTACATTGTTGCAACTTTACATCAGCTAGTACTTTTCTTAAGAGTTGATTTTCTTATGAAGCATTAATATCATTTTGGTACTTGGAAAGTGCCCCTTTTTGCTTTGTTGTCTTGTTTTGGGAAGGTACACAATAATATTCTTTTTCTTCATCTTCAATAAGACTTAAAGAACCCTTTTAACTTGAGTGACCTGTGAGAGGGGAGGGACTTTCTTCTATTATTTTCCTTAGCCTTTTCAAAACCTTAGGTCGTTGGGACATCTCCCCTGGGGTACCGCAAGATACTCCTAAATAGAAAGGGATTTCCTATTAAGGTGACAGTGATAGGTCATTACCAGTTATGCCAATTTTGCATCCTCTTGCCTTGGGATTTGGGCAAGTAAAAATTGTATGATATCAGGTTCATTGTGTAAATTTTACTAAGAAAGTACGGAGTTGGTATTCTCCCCGTATCTAGTGGACAAGGTACTTGGACAATTATTCATTATTGGATTGTAAGAAGAGATGGTTTGATGATACAACACTTAAAGAACCTAAATTGTTTCCTTTGATTTCCTCTTGGTCCTTATGGATAACAAGGAACTCTATCATTTTTTATGGCAAGGATATCCCTTCTTTTCAAGTACAACATCAAATAAAATTCCTATATGAAGGCATAAAAATCCACCAAGGGTAAAAGTGCCTAGATAAGCTGTCAATTTGAATGTTGATAAATCTAATCGATGACATTTCGTTGATGGTGCTTTCCAAGGTACCACTTGATTATGTGCTGGATGAAGGTGTGGCACAAATAATATGGAAGAATGAGGTCTAGAAGTTGAACAAGGTATCACTCACATTAAGGTATTGCGATATTAAAAAATAATAATATATTGGGTGATAGTATAAATATGCATGTAGAATCTAATATTAAGACCCCTTTTTCATGAAGCCAAGATGACATAAATAGTCTTCTCTATCATTTCTTATGCATTCATTAATGGGAGCTTATATGAAAGCCACAAATCTATCAAAAGGAACATTATAGTTATCTGAAGGATTCAAGTAGATATTAGAAGAAGAGTATGGAATCTCTTTACCAACAACCATGAGATCCTTACATGTTCTTTGAATTTGTTATGTGTTATGATATTTTAGAAATTACTCTTAAGTATTTTAAGATTTTTTTATATATAATATAATGCCCAATATGGGAGATGTTTATAAGGTCTTTACCTTTCTTTGAGATGTTTATAAGGTCTTTACCTTTCTTGATATTTTTTTGTGATGTATTCCTCAAACATATTGATTGCGAAAATGGACATCACGCAACCAACATCTCACCCACTCCATAAAAAACTATATTGAAAAGAAGGTGGGAAGATAACCTACATATTTATAACCCCAAGATGAATCTAGTTCACAAATAATAATAAGGCATGTTATTATACAAACTTAACATCAAAATGTAAAAAGTGATCAATTGATATGATTATAAATTAAGAATTCTATGTATAATGTGTTGATTAAAAACTCCATTGAATTAGCATGAATATTGTTTAAATTGCATAAATGATTTGCCTTCATATATCTATTCGATTAATTTCATTTCGATTGATTGTAATTAATGAACCAAATTTGTATATTTGTATTACCCCCTTTATGTTTAAATTGTATAAATGATATGCTTCATATATTTGTTCAGTTACCATTTTAGCCAATTAGTTTTATTGTGATTTAGTTGATTAATTTCATTTCGATTGATTGTAATTAATTAACCAAATTTGTATATTTGTATTACCTCTTTATGTTTAAATTGTATAAATGATATGCTTTATATATTTGTTCAGTTACCATTTTAGCCAAGTGTCTCTCGAGTTGAGGGTTGTTGCAATAAAGATGTATGAGAATGTTATTGCTAAGTTTAAAAACACTGAGGGCTAGTCAAAAGAGATTAACTACAATATCGGAGTCAAACAAGGTTGTCCCTTGTCCCCTACCCTTTTTGACATATACATTGACAAGTTAGAAGAATGCTTGGAAAAAGTAGGTTGTGGTTACCCTACTATCACTGGTATAGTCATCAATCTTCTTCTTTATGCCGATGATATCGTTCTTATGGAAAGGAGTCCCCATGATCTTGAAAACCAACTAAGAATCCTCAAGGATTTTTTCTCCAATATGGGTATAACTGTTAATACTAATAAGACTAAGGTCATGATTATTAAATCCAATAAGATCTCTTATGCTACCTTTGTATATGACAAAAACAACTTGGAGGAAGTGAATTCATACAAATATCTTGGAATTAATATTCACCACAAGCTCAATTGGAATTATAGCATTGAGAAAAAGATTATTGGGGGATGGAAAGCTTATTATGGGCTTGAAAACAATTATAAATCAACCGATCTTTGGAGTCGGGATAAGAAGAAAGTCCTCTTTGAGACTCTTGTTACACCTGTTATTCTTTATGGATGTGAAGTCTGGGGTTGTATTATCTCTCGTGAATCCTGGAGAAAGATAGATAAAATACAAAAGAATTTTATAACCTATAATCTCAAAATTAAAGGAAATATGCCTTATCCCATCCTCCTCTTAGAAACAAGCCTCTCCCCCATTGAGAACATGACTATGACTAGATACCTAATGTATAAGAACAAGTTAAACAACATGGAAGACAAGAGGCTACCTAAAATTGCTTCAAAATCAAGTCATAACCACCATCGACTCAAGCGAGGATGGGATACAGATGCCCGGTCTTGGCTAAACTATTGGGGAATCATGGAAGAAACCATTTTGCAGAAAAAAGATACTATTAAAAAAAACGTCAAATCAAAATTTAAAGAGAAAATGTGGTGGGATAAAGAGTTAGAGGAAAAAAGAAAATTAAGGTATTATAAATATGTAATCAACCCTAATCTAGAAGATCAAAATTATCTATCTGTTTTGTGAAGTGTAAATAAAAAAAATAAGCATTTCTAAGATAAGAACAAATTCTCACGAGCTCCATAGTGAAACTAGACATTGTCCAATTCCTAAAACGCCATGGGATGAAAGAGTGTGTCACCTTTGTGACACTAAGAAGGTTGAAGATGAAAAACACTTTTTCTTAGATTGTCCGACATATACCCATATTAGATCTCATTTTCAAATTATTTATCACACTATCAACCTTCCTAACATCTTAACTCAACAAAAGTATGGTGATCTTGGAAAGCTTCTCTTAATGCTTTTCGAGCACAGAAACAAAATTCTAAAGAATCACAAGTAATCACTTACCCTCTTAAGGTCCAATAGACCAACCAATTCAGTCTTAGTGGATGTTAATCATCATCATCATCATCATTGTGATTTAGTTTTATTGTAATTGATTATAATTAATAAACCAAATTTATATATTTATATTACCCTCTTCATATTTTAATTCATTACATTGCAAATTCATATTAATGAAAAATAAGATTATAGTTTTTTTTTTTTAATTAAAAACTAAATTTATAAAACCAAACCCACTTACAACCCACTTACACTACTATTTCAATACCATAAATAAAATTAATTAACAAATTCATCTTGATAATTAGTAAATTGAAATATACTTATTTACTAAGGTTGTGTAATATTGGATAAAATCAATGCATGGATAAAAGGACAACATGTTTTCCATGAGCATAACATAAATTGAAATATAGTTATTTACTAGGCTGGTATAATATTGGATAAAATCAATGCATGGCGAAATGTAACATGTTTTCCATTACCATAACATATATTTAATGAGAGCCAATGCAAAGAATAAAATTTTCTAACTTAAGCCACATACAACAGTCAAACTAATCTATGTATGTAAATACAATCACCATTAATCTATCACCTGTCTCCAAACATCCACACATACTAAATAATTGGAAAATATATTACTAAATGCATAAGAAACAAGAGGAGTTGCGGAGAAAATTCCCTGCCAAGAAGGGAGATAGCAAGAACTGCAATTCAAGCCAATTAAGTTATTGAGAAAAACAGGTTTCTAGTTTTAGTTTGCAAGATTTGTTTTAAACCTGTAACTGTAAATTCAATCCCTAGAGGATTTTCATGAGACTAATCCAAACAGATTTGTTTTAAACCTGTAAATTCATCCCCTAAAGGATTTGCATGAGACTAATCCAAACCGATCAGGTCAAACATGTAATTGAAAGCTGAAATCGCAGACATGCAAGGAATGATAAATTGTGGAGCAAAGAGAAATGCAGAGAGAAAATAATAGTATATTCAAAATGTATGAAGAAGTACAGAACAGAACTGAAGTAGGTTGAAGTACTGAAGAGCTTCCAACAATA